>JASANB010004525.1:0-200193 GCA_030248155.1 Sabatieria punctata | reverse complement strand
TCTACGTTCGAAAATTTTGAAAGGTCCCTTTGTTGAGGAGGGTTGAATCGAGATGTCTCCACAAAATACTGCAAAAAAAAAATTTTCCCTGACTAGACATGAAATTCCCTAACTTTCCAGGTCCTGCACGAAACCGGTCTGATGCCGTATGCACGCGATTTTGTTCAAATTAGCCTTCGCAAATAAGTAAATAGTACAAGTAAATAACATTCTAGCTGGTTTTAGCGATGTCCATGAAATTTTTCTCCAACTTGCAAGACTTTCTCAATTTGTACGACACGGCCGCAACTGGATTCGTCACTGCCGCCTCGCAACAAGCCACCACCTCTGGCAACAACCGACAGCCCGGCACGCACCGACACCGCACCAGCTCTAACTCCAGCAACAACAGCGACAGCAGCAAGAAGGCCAACGGAACCCCCTCCTCCTCCCCCACCGGGGCCAGTCCCCCGGCCACCCCCAAACACTGCCCCTCCAAACCCTCCTGCTCAGACGAAAACTCGCCAGTGGTCTCCCCTGCCGAAGAGGCCGTGCCAACTTCGCCGCTTTCTCCGCTCAGCCCAGGTTGGGTTCTCTTAGGTAACTCTCTGATGCTTAGGAGACACTCCCTGGCTTGCTTGGCTTGCGCTGTCTGCTTAGGTCACATTCTGCTGCTACTGTACTCTTGACTTACAGTCTGACCAAAATGGAAGTGTTCCGACGATATCAACATGGGCCGCGTCGTTGGCTCAGTGGGTAGCTCGCTGCCTCTGAGTCACGGCGGCCCCTGCATCCCTAGCGGTTGTAGTGGTTCATCCTCTCGGCGCGGCAAGTTTCTTGCTGCAAAGAGTTGGTCGTCGGCACAACGCTCCACCCAGGCCACCGAAAACTGGTTACAGTGAGTAGGTAAAATGGGAACCAACTGGATCTGCCGTTGCACCGAAAGCCGCTCCAAAAAGCATGCCGCGTTGGAGGGAAGATCAACGACGTCAGGAGCTGTCTGAGAGACCAGCAATAAGGCTGATACCGGTTTAGTGCCTGCGGCTGGGCGGCCGTTGGGAGCTGTCAGCACCATGACGTCACCATGCCAGGCACTCTCTTAGTACCTGGCGCCCAACAGCATGGCTTGAGTGGCTTGGCAGTAAAAGAAGGGCAAACGTCCGAGATGACGATATCAGGGGTAACGAAATGGACCGTGCAGGTCTGATTGTAGGGCTGTACATCGTACGGCCCCCCGCCAGATCGGATCGGATCGGTTCGGATATCAACATATCGATATTTTGAGCTCAATATCGAGCGATATCGATATTTATAGTTATGCAAGAAAATCAGAAAATTTGAAAGAACAAACTGCTCTCGCTGCTTATCAGTCAAGCACTGATGCAATGCAATCAGCGATCTGATATCAGTTAAGTAGAGAATCGCAAAAAAAGGTAGTGGTCCTTCTGAAGTCCTTCAATGAATTTCAAATTTTAGCTCATTTGGTCAACATTTGCGGAAATGCAGCAAAAGAATAGCGTAGGGCGATGTTTTAATAAGCACCTGCTTGCATGTTTTTAGGCAAATTCAGACGAGCTAATTTACAAAGGCAGTAAAATTATTATTTCTTTTCGTAGAAAAGTTGAATGATCGGGGAAACTGATTTTAGATCAAACAAAGTATTTTTTCTATTCTCGTTCTATTTACCTAGTACAGTCATGCTGGAAAATAGGAAAAAATCAATAAGGTCTGTTACTCGCTGCACAGGTGGTAGCGTGGAGTCTTGGTCTGTTGACCGTACGGCGCTTCCGGGTAGTCTGAGAAGTTGCTAGCAAGACTAATCATTAAAAAAATCAATAGTACAAACGAACATACACCACAGTGATAGTAAGGTAAATACGAAAATTTTTGGGCATTAATTGGTTGATGAAGGATTAGAGATGATTTACAACTGTTTCACTTTGTAGACTGTTGCATGAGCTGCTGAATTGAAACAGTTTATTCAACAATTAAGCAGTGCATTCTGCTGACACTATTAAAGCCTACAAAGCAGTAGGTTGCCCTTTGCCCTCTCCTTTTTGAGCAAATAGCAAGGCTGTGTGCTGGCTGAGTCAGTAGTGCTTGGCATTCCTGAGGCCAGCCGCGATGATAAGCGCATTATTTTTAGAAAATGAATTTAAAAAAGCCAAAAACAAAGTTCGAAAGAATGTCACTTTTCCCGAGGACGATTCGAATTTGGTCACTCACTCGTTCGAGCCTCGTCGACCCATTTTCCATCTCCGAAAACCGGGTCAGTTTATTGTTGTTGGAGAAATCTTGTGGACCTGTAAGAAGGTTCGCGTTTTCAGGCGAGAAAATCCTTCTGGAGCCGAAAGAGATACTGCAGATGTACGCGCAGTCGTGTAGAAAGATGAAAATTACTCCCAGCTCTAAAGTTGAGACGCAGATTTCGGTAAAACTATATATACTGTATGACGCTGTCTACGTATTGATCGATTTTAGTTCTTTCACCACTTAGCCTACGTACGACAGGAGTCACTTAGTCTGAAGGGTATTTTATTTTATTTATGCCTTTCACAATCACTATTTGGGCGGTATTTTCTGTTCTGACGCTTGTGCCTGAGACTAATCAACCGGTACACATGGAGAACAGAAGCACCGAAGGAACGAACACAATTTAACCTGCTGAATTTTGTGCTTCAACAGAACTGTAAAATTAGGCCCATTACACTCAGACAATTGACGTCACTGTGCTATCGGTACCGTAAGGTACAGGTTCTTGGGGTAGGGGTACCTTATTTGGTTGGTACCGGTACCATAATGGCGTTAAGTGCTTACTTCAGCAGGGGTTATATTAATTTTGTTCCCTTGAGTCTGTCTGCAATATGGCGCGAACACTAAATTTTGTTAAAGCGTACATTTTAAAGTCAGTGGTTTTCGAGTGAATGGCTTATTTAGGTTTAATTTAATTTTGTTCAGGCGAGAAAGTCTCCTGTGCGCACATGGAATGTCTGGAGGAAATTTTTCGCCGAGTTCAGTTCGACGTTCTTGACTTCGAATACTCCTTCTTGGACGACGAGGTACCTGCCTCTGTTTAGTGCTCTGCTCATACATGCAACAGGTCCGGGCCGACCTGGCGGTAGGGGTCTTCCGTCAATTGGTGGTGTAACGTAAGGAGGGTTTTGCCCAGAGGGGGTCCAAAATTTTTATAAAGATACAAAACGTCTTTAAATGGTTGAGTAATACAGCTACAAATCGCAATTTTTAGCTGCCAATTAGCGTTTAAGAACTAAAAGGAAGCAGGCAAGAGATGACGGGAAGGGCTTCTAAAACACCGATTTGTATTTAATATCAGCAGCGGAAGCACCAAGTTCGGTTACTAAAAGTCTTCTAAGCGGATTTTAAGCAAACAATTTTGTGATTTCTGAGCCAGTTTGTCAGTGTTGTATATGGGGCCAGGCAAGGGGTTGGTCCCTATTTTTATTCCACTTGGTGGGTGAGGGGTTTGGCGTTTTCGGGCAAGGGGGCAACCCCTAGTATATGTATGCTTATGGTGGTAGTAGGAGATAGGCGTGAAGCCAAAAGCAGTAGTGCCCGCTCAGTCATTCATAAAAGTGGGTGGGGGCCGCCGGAGTCGGGATCGATCGTGCGTAAGGTGCCAGTGCTAATCTCGATTTACTAAAACGTGCTTCAGAGCGCCGTGGCGCTGGCCGAGATGTTGGAGTTCTACGACGCGGCGCTCAAATTGAATTTGTCCTTCAATCAGCGCATCGGAATCCGCGGCTGGCAGGCTTTATTTCGACTGTTGAAGAACGTCAGTCGCCGCTTAATTGCATTGCTGACGCAATAAATGCTAATTGATTGACCTTCAGAGCCCCTGTCTGGAGCACCTGAATCTGCGCTACACCTCCATTAACGACAGAAGCGTGCCACTGCTGGCCAGAGCGCTCCGGTGCGAGCCGGCCCTCAACGTACTGCACCTGGAGAACTGCTCTCTCAGCAGCAAGAGCATGCTCCTCTTAGGTGAGACTCTTCTGCCTGTACTCCAACCACTGCACTGAGAGAGCAGACGCTGAACACGCCAGTCTACGTTATGCTGACATAGACACACACGCTTACTGAGCATAGAGATGCGTTAACACAAGCAAGAAAAGAACTATATTTTTGTGCTTCGTTAGACGAGTTCGATCTTTCAAAAGGATTAAGGTTTTACCGAAATGGATGACGAAGTGCGAACACCCGCCAACTCGGTACTGAGTTTAAAAAACGAAAAAATTTGTTCGCTTTTCTTTCGTGTTCAGTGCCAGACGGTCTGTAGAATGCTGGTAGACGAACAGAAGGTTAGTGTTGGCCAAAAAGCGATGAATTGGAAATATTTGCGCCCGCAACTTGTGTTCTTCATTTGTACGTGTTTGTTCAGTTGTTCTAGGGCACCTATAGAAAGCTGACAGATTATTATTATTATTAGTTTTATTGTGTAGTTAAGTTAGTTGTGTTCACAGGTTAGTATCGATTGTTTGGCCGAGAGCGTGTCTGGTGGTGGCTCTGTGCGCCCACTAATATTATCATCGAATTTACGTTGCCAAAAATGCGCCGGCTTTATCTCGAACTTACATACAATTCCCGTATGCATTGATAAAAGGCGCCGTCACAAGGGGACACGTATACAAAATGACACACGCTTGCCGCTGGCTAAACCGCATTGAATTCTAGTTTTTCTGCCTGCACCGAATAAATCTGGTTCGTGGGCGGACAAACTAGTGGGTGCAATTTTCAGTTCTCCTAGAAGCTGGGTCTGTGCAGATAAATTATTAGAGGTTTAGAGAGCAGAAGCATAAGTAAGAGGGAAAATTGGTTTCAGTGTGTGCGCTGAAGAATAACGCAGTGCTGAAGGAGTTGTATCTGGGCGAGAACAATCTGGGACCGAACGACTGTGCCCATCTTTACCAGCTGATTACGGGTAACTCCTCCATACAACTGCTCGATCTCAGGAACAATAATATTCAGGTATTTTCGGCCCTCTTCAACTATTCACTGCCTGATCTGAACCTGACTTCAGTTACTTAACCAGTGCCTCCGGCACCTTCTTTTAACATTTTCAGTTATTCACACAGAAACATCGTCCTGAATAATGTAGAACAACTAAAAATTCTACTCGGTCCAGTACAGAGCGGCCGAATCTGTCAGGCGCAGACCAACCGAAAGTTCAACCAAAAAGTGCTTTCATTGTGCTAAAAATAAATTTTCGTTCGAGGCAGACATGGGCTGGCAGTTCGGCTGATGGGGTAGAATTTGCCATTCCTGAGGGGTAGGATCACCTGAGGGGATGGTTGGAACGTCTGAGGGGCCTGAGGCGACGGTAATAAAAAAATCCGATTTTGGCTAAAAACAAGGTTTTTTGGCTTATTTTTCGTTAAAATAAGTTAAAATATTCTGAGCTCATTTACACCTAAAGTCTGTCCATAAAAGGAGCGACCTGGAGGTTTTTTGCAAATAACTTTTTATGGAGGCGTCGAATTACGGTATCAGGGTGAGGTTTTCAGGGTCGGGAAGTGTAGAATCGATTCCGGCGGTCAAGAATACCCCATTCAGCAAGTTTCAGCCAAATCCACCGGTCTGCCTATGTTTCCCCCCCTTCTATGTGAAATTTTCAAAAAAAACGCCAGTTTTCGCGATTTTTGGCAACTTTGACCGGCCTATCTCCGGATCGGTTTGGCCTAGACACGTCATGAAAGCATCATTGGAGTCGCCAGGGACTCTAGAATCGAATTCTGCAGTCATCTCATTTTCATCGCAATTAGGAAAAAAGCTCATTTTATGCGTTGCGCAAATTAGTGTTCAGAGCAAACGTAGTGTACATTAGGGTTTACCCCAGGCCGGAGCTCGACCTTGTCTACAACTTTCGTCCTGAGGCCCAAGTCGCTCCGACGCCTCCATAAAAAGTTATTCGCAAAAAACCGCCAGGTCGCTCCTTTTTTGGACAGACTTTAATCTATGCACACTTTTATTATAACTTTCTATACAAAATTCTTCCAAAACATTTCTTGAGGGGTTAGCGGCCGACTAAAGGGGGTAGGTCAGACCAGACATGGGCAAAGGGGGGCTGAGGGGGGTTGGCCCCCCATCAGGCTCTGATCTACCCCCCATCAGCCGGCCGCTACCCCCCATCAGGAATTTTTGGGAAGAATTTTGTATAGAAAATTATGATAAAAATATGCCTGGAATAGGCGTAAATGAGCTCAGAATAGCTAATTTTAACTTATTTTAAGGAAAAATAAGCCAAAAAACCCTGATTTTCGCCAAAAATCGGACTTTTTGGCTTACCACCCCCTCAGCCCCCCATCAGGCGCTCCTACCCCCCTCAGCCCCCATTAGGAATTGAAAATTCTACCCCCCCCATCAGCCGAAATGCTAGCCCATGTCTGGGTCAGACCATAAGGGGGCTCAACCCCTCAGCCCCCCTTTGTCCATCTCTGATTCGAGGAGATTATGTACCGTACCTGTGGGGCTTTCCCTTCCTCGGCCGATGTCCTTCTTCGGGTATACATGGGCCTGAAACGTCTGGGGTGTGGACTTAAATCGTCTCCAGGGGTGGGCCGATTTCCCAAAAAAGGCCAAAAATCGATGAACATTGCCGAGATCGCCAAAATTTCCGTTGGGGTAAAGGGGGCCTGGACGGCAGAGGAAGGGATAGCTAGTGTCTGGTGGGCCTACCTGGTTTGCGGGGTCGCGGCCATTTTTTGGGTCGGTTGCTGGCGGGTCTGACGTAAGTGGAGCTCAAGTTGGTGGTGGGCAAGCTCCAGACCCTGCGGTTCATCTCTGGTCCAGCGGGCTCCTCGCCGAAAACGTTGGCGACTATTTTGGTGAAATCAAATCGGCCTAACCCTGATGTGGTTCGCCTGGCCACTGTAGGCAACCCAAGCCCCTTTTGCCTGCATAGGTGTGTGGCAGTGGTTGTGGCGAGAGAGAGAGGTGTTTAGGACGCGGGTGTGCAGCATATCTGCGACGCGTTGAGTGACCCGGACTGCTGGCAGAACGGCTCACTGAGCACTCTGGTTCTCTGGAACAACAGACTCACCTCCACCGCCATGGATCACATTCGAATGGCTCTGGTACGATATCCACTTATTTCACTGCTTCAACAATTTTTACTTACGTAGAAGGCTTCCCAAAGTTGCTAAAACTTGTTGTTTCTTTCATTGCTTGATCTTCTCTAATGAAAGTTCTTTGAAGAACGAGCTTTTAGGATTAGCAAGGTCGTTTTCACAGTTGCCGGGTTTAGCTCGCCAATACTGTAGTATGGTTGGTGAGCGAAGATAATATAAATTAAGTGAAGCATGTTTCCACTGAAAATATGGATGAGTGTGTGTGGTTTTTGAAGACGTCCATTACAACGCAGTCAAGGAGAGGCTTAGCAAAGCAAACACGGCGCGCCGCCAGCTTTTTGAGCGTCGGTGCAAATGTTCCGGGGGCGGTTTGACGGCTAACACCACCTCTCTCTCACCTGTCTGTGTGCTGCTACGTAGTAGTTTGTTCTTTGCAGCGGGTCAACACCAAGCTGGAGACTCTGAATCTGGGGTGCAACAACCTCGGAAGTGTCGGCATGGAGTTTCTTAAGGATTCGCTCACCAGAAACCGCTCCTTGCTAAGACTCGGACTGCAGGCCACTAAACTCAACTGTCAGGGTATGCTTACTTTCTTATCATGGCCATTTCTATCATACATGGGCCGGAAAAATCCGGAGGGGGGTAGGAGGGGGGAGAAGACCTCGGGGGGGGGGGTCCCCCGAAAAAAGGCCAAAAAACGCCTATTTTGCCTTAAATAAGCGAAAATTTCTCCCTCCGGGAGGGGGGGGTGGGGGTTAGCCGGCGAGGGGGGTATGGAGTATGTTTGGACGGCCGAGGGGAGGGGTATACCCCCCTTACCCCCCCGGCCCATGTATGATTTCTATGCTAACCTCCCCGAGGTAAAGTGCAGTGGCTCCTAACAACCGGCTGAGACGTGTCTTATCTACCACAATTGTTAGGGTCAAACATAAAAATCTTATTTTTCTAAAAAGCTTTCTTCTTTAAAGCTCAAAAAAAATTTTGGAAAATCAATATGCAAATTAAGGCAAAAAGTGGGTAAATTCACGTACATGCATGCAATTTGTAGTAAATTCGTTGGAAGCAACCGACATTTTATCTAGCAACCTATATTATACTTCTTTTGCAATGAGCCTAACAGCGACTGCTTGATGGTATAGGCATTGTTTAGATCGTTTAGACCTTTAAGGCGTTTTCGAACAGGTATTTTAACTGACTTGAAGCGCATTTTTAGCCAGTGAGGTGTTTTTGGTCTATCACCCTGACAATCTGTTCGTATTTTTGACACGCAGCTAAGTTGAACCATGATTATCCGGCTAAAAGGGGCGGAGCTAAACGATCCATCGCCATATTTTTGCTCCGCCTACTTGTTATTCGGTCGGCTGGTAACAGTTTGAGGATTTGTATGGAACAAGTACGTTGCAGTAGTGGTAGGTAATATAAATTTACAGGAGCAATCGCACTAGCCGAGTGCATAGCGGACAACCCGACGCTGATTCGAGTGGATCTCCGCGACAATCCCGACATCCGACTGGCAGGACTGCTGGCTCTGCACTTGGCCATCAAACTGAACAAAACCATCACCACACTCAACTTGGACAAGAGCTCCAGCTACACCAACAGTAAAGTATGACATTGCTCATTTTCCTTCCACTGCACAGTGGTGTAGTGGTCTATGGCGACCGTCTGTGCCGCCGGAGGTTGTGAGTTCGAGCCCGGCCGGGAAACAATGATGATCACTAAAATTTCTTCACTTTGAGCAGACCCTTAACCGGGCGTGAAGAGTTTAGCGACGCTGAGTTTCCCGAAAAAAGTTTTAAAAGCACTTGTGTAAGAGTGAGTGGCTGTGCCGCTTTCAGTCAATAGCGAAGTAATTCAGGTGAAAGATTACTCGGAACAATTCAAGCAGTACTACGACGAGATCCAGGAGTTCTGCGAGCGCAACAAAGTCAACGCGCTGGCCAAACAACAAGAGCTCAACGCTCAGTTACAGAACGACGCTACTTCTTCGCAACAAGAAAGCAACAGTGAGGCGGCGCATACCTCCGTCGATAGCGGCATTGAGGAGAAGGTAGAGCATAGGAGGTGGGCGTGGTCTTGTCGCTGATTGGTTGGTTTTAGTTGGAAGAGTCGGCGCCGTTGCCCATCCCCTGCACGAGCGACCAATCAGAAGAGCCGCCGCTGGTCACAATCAGCACGTGTCCTCTGCCTGTCCCACAGCCGAAAGCCACCATGCCGCCTCGGTCGTTGTCTCTGACCTGCAACGAACCGGTGGCCGACTTTCTGGCTCGATTGGCCGCCATGCCTAGGGAAGAGACGCCCAGGCCGCCGCCTCCGCAGGTTATTTATGAGTCTGATGACGAGGAGGAACAGACTGATAAGACCAAGACTGAACAGAACGATGAGCAGCAAGTGGAGAAAGTGCAAGTTGCAGGTGTGTCTCTGCATTTTTGCTTTGCTTGGCAGATGAGAACGGTTTTTTGGTTACCCTGGGTGCTTTTAATTTTACCTCTATCTTCCCCAGCTTATTGAAAATAAACCGAACCGAAACCATTAGTACTTGCGTTTGTGTGCATACATATAACAGGTGTCTGCCCCCACTCGACGTAGGCCAGACCCCCTGACCAAGGACCCACTCCCCCGAGACGATTTTTCTGGCAAGTAATTTTTTAAGCAATTTTTTGCGATTTTTTAGAATTTCATACACTAAAATTGCTTGACGATTTTTAACCGAAAGATTACGAGTTTTGAGCGTTTTTAGAGAACAACCCCTTCCTAGAATTTTAGGTCAGACTGGCGCCAGAAGCTCGACCCCCTCCCCTTCAACGGATAACCTGTTACATGTATGTGAAATGAAGTGAAATCTGTTCCCCAAACCTTCGATTAGATTGAGGCATTAAACTCAGCTGCAATTGAAAGAAAAGTGCCTTTATGTAAACAATTTTCGCTGAAAAATTATGGAGTTGTGCAGTGTTTACGGCTGCTTAGGCGTTTTCGAACTGCAAATGCTAACTATTATAAGAGCGCATTCATACTCGTGTCGAAAAATGTCGGTCGCCCACTTTTGCTCTGTGTTATAAAATGTCGGCAGCGGAATACCATTCTACATTATTGCACTACCTTTCTGTCAGTCAGAGAGACTAAGCCATAGACGAATCGGTTCCTTTCATGGCTTACCTCTCCGACTATGGCTATGATGTTCCATCGATGGCTATTGAACGCCTACTTAGCCATACATGGCTACTTAGCCCTCTATGGCTACTTAGCCCTCTATGGCTACTTAGCCTTCTATGGCTACCACTCTTCCACAGCATAGCCAACTATGGCTATGTAGCCATCTATGGCTACATAGCCATCTATGGCTACGTAGCCATAGATAGCTAAAAAGGCGGGGCCTCCTCGAGTTTAGCCATAGATGGCTACATAGCCATAGATGGCTACGCATCAACATAGCCATCTATGGCTACATAGCCATCTATGGCTAAAAATGTGGGGCCTCCTCGATTTTAGCCATAGATGGCTACATAGCCATATATAGCTATGTAGCCATAGATGGCTACGTAGCCATAGTTGGCTACCACTCTTTCACAGCATAGCCAACTATGGCTACTTAGCCATCTATGGCTATGTAGCCATCTATGGCTACGTAGCCATCTATGGCTAAAAGTGGGCGGACCCTGTTTTTGTAGTCATAGATGGCTACATAGCCATAGATGGCTATGTTGATACATATTTGGCTGAAAGTGAGCGGGGCCTGCCTTTGTAGTCATAGATAGCTACTTAGCCCTCTATGGCTACCCCGTTCAGGCAGACCAAACTCCAATTGGAGTAGTTTTCTGATGGTTCCCAATGAGCCCCTCGCATGACAGGACCGAATGTTATGACTTTTCGTGGTGGGACCCTAACCGGGAAGATTTGTCATCAGTAAGAAGTGCGCCAAATTCAAATCACTCAGGTACTGGCACCTTCTACTGAACCTAAATCATCTTCATTCTCCAGGCCACCTCTGCCATTTGCTGACTTCCAGATCGTACCAGAACCACTTCGATCATCCAGCCCGCCACTCACGATTTGCACATCATCAATCTTCGCCGAAGTACTATCCTGAGAATCGGCCGATTTAGAGTGGAAGAAGGTGAAGCTGCCGATTTTCCTTCAGCTTTCCACGATTCCCACTCTTCTAGCTTCTGTACTTCTTTGCATGGTTTCTCCTTCGAGGCACACCACTTCGATCCACTTCAAATCGCGCCGCCAAAGTACTATCACGAGAATCGGCCGATTCAGAGTGGAAGAAGGTGAAACTGCCGATTTTCCTTCAGCTTCTTTGAGGCACACCACTTCGATCCACTTCAAATCGCCCCGCCGAAGTACTATCCTGAGAATCGGCCGATTCAGAGTGGAAGAAGGTGAAGCTTCCGATTTTCCTTCAGCTTTACATTGTTTTAAGTCTTGTAGCTTCCATACTGCTTCGAAACTTACTGGGCCTCCAGCCACACTGCTTCTAATCCACTTTGAATCGTCCTGCCGAAGTACTGCCCCAGAATCGGCCGAGTTTGGAGTGGTAAGAGGTGAAGCTGCCGATTTTCCTTCAACTTTCCGTTATTTTAACTACTGCTTCAAATAGAAAGCTTGCATCAAATATGCTTACTACAGTATCCGATCCAATCGGGACCATCATATTCAGACTTAGCTAAGCGAGAGCTTTTGATTGAGTACCTACATGCCTATGTTACGACGCAGCGTTAAAAAGTTAGAAAATTTGCATAAAAAATTTGCATATTCAAAATGTCAATTTTTACGTAGCCATCTATGGCTACGTAGCCTTCCATGGCTAAAATGGCTCAATCGTTTTTAGCCATAAAAGGCTACATAGCCATAGATGGCTATGTAGCCATAGATGGCTACATAGAATCCGATAGCCATCTATGGCTACTCTCAAAATGAAACTGAAATAGCTGATCGGCAAATTCCGAATTTCAGTTTCATTTTGAGAGTAGCCATAGATGGCTATCGAATTTTACATAGCCATCTATGGCTATGTAGCCTTCCATGGCTAAAATGGCTCAATCGTTTTTAGCCATAAAAGGCTACATAGCCATAGATGGCTATGTAGCCATAGATGGCTACATAGAATCCGATAGCCATCTATGGCTACTCTCATAATGAAACTGAAATAGCTGATCGGCCAATTCCGAATTTCAGTTTCATTTTGAGAGTAGCAATAGATTGGCTATCGAATTTTACATAGCCATCTATGGCTACGTAGCCTTCCATGGCTAAAATGGCTCTATCGTTTTTAGCCATAAAAGGCTACATAGCCATAGATGGCTATGTAGCCATAGATGGCTACATAGCCATAGATGGCTATGTAGCCATAGATGGCTACATAGAATCCGATAGCCATCTATGGCTACTCTCAAAATGAAACTGAAATAGCTGATCGGCAAATTCCGAATTTTAGTTTCATCTTGAGAGTAGCCATAGATGGCTATCGGATTCTATGTAGCCATCTATGGCTACATAGCCATCTATGGCTATGTAGCCTTTTATGGCCAAAAACGATTGAGCCATTTTAGCCATGGAAGGCTACGTAGCCATAGATGGCTATGTAGCCATAGATGGCTACGTAAAAATTGACATTTTGAATATGCAAATTTTTATGCCAATTTTCTAACTTTGTAACGCTGCTTCATAACATAGGCATGTAGGTACTCAATCAAAAGCTCTCGCTTAGCTAAGTCTGAATATGATGGTCCCGATTGGATCGGATACTGTAGTAAGCATATTTGATGCAAACGTTCTATTTGAAGCACTAGTTAAAATAACGGAAAGTTGAAGGAAAATCGGAAGCTTCACCTTCTTCCACTACGAATCGGCCGATTCTCAGGATAGTACTTCGGCGGGGCGATTTGAAGTGGATCGAAATGGTGTGCCTCGAAGAAGCTGAAGGAAAATCGGCAGCTTCACCTTCTTGCACTCCAAATCGGCCGATTCTCGGGATAGTACTTCGGCGGCGCGATTTGAAGTGGATCGAAGAGGTGTGCCTCAAAGGAGAAAGCATGTCAAAGAAGTACAGAAGCTAGAAGATTGGGAATCGTGGAAAGCTGAAGGAAATCTTCAGCTGAATCGGCCGATTCTTGGGATAGTACTTCGGCGGGACGATTTAAAGTAGATCAAAGTGGTGTGGCTGGAAGGAGAGAGTTTGTTGAAGAAGTACAGAAGCTAGAAGAGTGGGAATCGTGGAAAGCTGAAGGAAAATCGGCAGCTTCACCTTCTTCCACTCCAAATCGGCCGATTCTCGGGACAGTACTTCGGCGGGACGATTTAAAGTAGATAAAAGTGGTGTGGCTGGAAGGAGAGAGTTTGTTGAAGATGTACAGAAGCTAGAAGAGTGGAAATCGTGGAAAGCTGAAGGGAAATCGGCAGCTTGACCTTCTTCCACTCCAAATCGGCCGATTCTCGGGATAGTACTTCTGCAAGACGATTTAAGGTAGATCAAAGTGGTGCGGCTGGAAGGAGAGAGTTTGTTGAAGAAGTGGAGAAGCTAGAAGAGTGGGAATCGTGGAAAGCTGAAGGAAAATCGGCAGCTTCACCTTCTTTGACTCCAAATCGGCCGATTCCCGGGATAGTACTTCTGTGAAGATTGATGACGTGCAAATCGTGAGTGGCGGGCTGGATGATCGAAGTGGTTCTGGTACGATCTGGAAGTCAGCGAATGGCAGAGGTGGCCTGGAGGATGAAGACGATTTAGGTTCAGTGAAGGTGGCAGTACTTGAGTGATTTGAATTTGGCGCACTTCTTACCGATGACAAGTCTTCCCGGTTAGGGTCCCACCACGAAAAGTCATAACATTCGGTCCTGTCATGTGAGGGGCTCATTGGGAACCATCAGATTGTCATAAAACTACTCCAATTGGAGTTTGGTCTACCCGAACGGGGTTGCCATAGAGGGCTAAGTAGCTATCTATGACTACAAAGGCAGGCCCCACTCACTTTCAGCCAAATACGTATCAACATAGCCATCTATGGCTATGTCGCCATCTATGACTACAAAAACAGGGTCTGCCCACTTTTAGCCATAGATGGCTACGTAGCCATAGATGGCTACATAGCCATAGATGGCTAAGTAGCCATAGTTGGCTATGCTGTGAAAGAGCAGTAGCCAACTATGGCTATGTAGCCATCTATGGCTATGTAGCTATATATGGCTATGTAGCCATCTATGGCTAAAATCGAGGAGGCCCCACACTTTTAGCAATAGATGGCTATGTAGCCATAGATGGCTATGTTGATGCGTAGCCATCTATGGCTATGTAGCCATCTATGGCTAAACTCGAGGAGGCCCCGCCTTTTTAGCTATCTATGGCTACGTAGCCATAGATGGCTATGTAGCCATAGATGGCTATGTAGCCATAGTTGGCTATGCTGTGGAAGAGTGGTAGCCATAGAAGGCTAAGTAGCCATAGAGGGCTAAGTAGCCATAGAGGGCTAAGTAGCCATGTATGGCTAAGTAGGCGTTCAATAGCCATCGATGGAACATCATAGCCATAGTCGGAGAGGTAAGCCATAAAAGGAACCGATTCGTCTATGGCTTAGTCTCTCTGACTGTCTGTCGGTCCAACATAAATATAGGCGACCAACATTTTTCGATACGACTATGAATAACGAGTACGCTTTTAGGTGCAAAAGCGGAGTACCTGGACACTTCTTAGATTATTTTCAAAAAACTTTAAATAGCAAAAATTTTGCTTTCAAAAATTCTCTCCCCAACTGTGCAAGAATTGCAGCAGTCTCGGAAGCGCCGCCCACACCCACTTCCCCAACAGCGAGCTGTGTATTCACGCGCCAACTCTCCTCTCCTCCCAGTCTGTCAGTGGCCAGCGACATCGCCGCTCTCACCACCTTGGCCTCCGGGCACCGCTCGCGCTCTCTGCCCAGTCTCGACGGAAGCGGCACCGTGCGCAAGTCGCGTTTCTCGGTCAGTCCGGTGCCCTCGCACAGTCGGTTCCAAGTGCAGCCCACCACCGCTCCCACCAGACCCAAAACGCTGTCCGAGTCTGACCAGCAGCCGAGAGCCAAGCCGCGCAGACTGAAACTGAGACTGCTGAGCAGTCCGACGAGAGAGCAGGAGTCGGAGGAGGAACGGGAGTGTGCGGTGCGCTCGGTGGTCACCGATCTGGTCAACTTTTGCGTCTACGAACTCGGCGACTTTCCCTTCACGCCCTCTGTGCCTAGAGACAAACGCTCCATCTCAGACGACTTTGAGCAGAGAACGCCCAGAACGTAAGTGTCTCTTTCTTGGCCGCTTTTGTCCTATTTACCTGCTGGACTGGACTTCCTTCGTGCCAGTACACACTCCCGGTTAAACTGTTTTCTTTCCCTGCTGGGATCGCTTCAGGAGATATGCATAAACTGCCACGTTCAAGGAGAGGTGTGGGTGTTTGGTTGAACGTCGGAAGAACATCGACGTTTTTACAATCAGGCACTGAATATGGTACCGTCAGACATGGGCTAGCATTTCGGCTGATGGGGGGTAGAATTTTCAATTCCTGAGGGGGGCTGAGGGGAGTAGGAGCGCCTGATGGGGGGCTGAGGGGGTGGTAAGCCAAAAAGTCCGATTTTTGGCGAAAATCAGGGTTTTTTGGCCTATTTTTCATTAAAATAAGTTAAAATTAGCTATTCTGAGCTCATTTACGCCTATTCCAGGCATATTTTTTCTATACAAAATTGTGGTTTGTTCCACTTTCCTCCGTTCCACTTTCCTCCGTTCCAGTTTCCTCCTTTCCACTTTCCTCCGCCCATATTCCACTTTCCTCCGTTTTGAAATTTTAGCATTATCTAACGAGCTTTATGTTCTCATTTGCCTAAAATCAGCTTTCGGACCTAGAAATGAGACGGAATATGTGTTTGGCAGATTTAAGAGTGTGCACAAGTATGTTCAGTGCTGCTATATGAGAGCGTAATCTTTGCCAATAGAGTGGAGGATTTTCTGCTTCTCGGCCCTCTTTGTTGGCCTTATTTGAAGGCGTAAATAGGAGCGGATTAACGATGAGCTGGCCGGTAGCCTAGGGCTAACATTGTTGTGTCAACTAACCTGTTGGGACAATGGCTAATTATGTATGTCTGGGGCTGATAGATTGAGCTGTTGTTTTGTTTAGAGATTGGGGAAGGGTTACTACCAGTAGATCGGCTAGTTATACGGCTGACGAGATTATTACTTTTCATTTCAAACTTAGCGAGGAAAGCCGTTTTTATCACGGTTATCAATACTTTCAAGCAGAAGTGAACCCTGAGGTCAATCGGATGCATTGGCGTTGTAACACAACCAACAGATACAGCGGCAAGCTATAGACGAACATGGCTAAAACGGAGGTTTGTTTTATACCGATCCGATCCGATGTGCGGGGGGGCCTTACGGCCTGCGATCAGACTCGAGGTCCATTCCGCTTCCCCCGTGGTTTCGTCATCTCGGACGTTGCCCTTCTTTCACTGCCAGCCACTCTAGCCATGCTGTTGGGCGCCAAGCACCAAGAGGGCGCCAGGCGCATTGACGTCGTAGTGCTGACAGCGTCCACTGCCGCCCGGCGCTGGACCTAAACCGGTATTGGCCTTGTTGTGTCGTCTCAGCCAGCACTTGACGTCAATTGATCTTTCTCCAGATTGGCATGCTGTAGGAGGAGCTTCGGTGCAACGGCAGATCCAGTTGGTTCCCATTTTATCTACTCGCTGTAAACCAGCTTTCGGTGGCCTGGGTGGAGCGTTGTGCCGACGACCAACTCTTTGCAGCAAGTAAACTTGCCGCGCCGAGAGGATGAACCACTACAACCACTAGGGATGCAGGGGCCGCCGTGACTCAGAGGCAGCAAGCTACCCACTGAGCCACTGACGCGGCTTTGTTTTATACATGGGCCGGAAAAATCCGGAGGGGGTACGGGGGTTGGAGACCTCGGGGGGGGGGGGTTTCCCGAAAAAAAGGCCAAAAAACGCCTATTTTGCCATAAATAAGCGAAAATTTCCTCCCTCCGGGAGGGGGGAGGGAGGGGTATGGCCGGCCGAGGGGGAGGGGTATACCCCCCGGCCCATGTATAGTTTGTTTACATATTTAAGTTGTTATTTTGTGTTTTGTTAAGTTGTGTAATTCAACTGTTAAACACTAGTTTCTTCTTGCAACGCAAAACTCATGTAATTTGTGTGCTGTCTAGTGATGTATTTGTGAGACTTCAATTCGATAAAGCCTACTATAATTCGCTAAACTATTTCCCTAATGCAGTTACAATTAGTATAGGAACCAAAACTCGTTAGATAATGCTAAAATTTCAAAACGGAGGAAAGTGGAATATGGGCGGAGGAAAGTGGAACGGAGGAAAGTGGAAAGGAGGAAACTGGAACGGAGGAAAGTGGAACGGAGGAAAGTGGAACACGCCAAAATGGTTTTGGTTCCCAAAAATTCCTGATGGGGGGTAGCGGCCGGCTGATGGGGGGTAGATCAGAGCCTGATGGGGGCCAACCCCCCCTCAGCCCCCCTTTGCCCATGTCTGGGTACCGTTACCTAGGCTAACGGCACTATATATTGTACAGGCATACGTGGGCCGAAAAAAGGGCTGGGGGTAAACAAAATCTGAAAATTTGGGGGGTGGCCCTACTGATTTGGAGCGTCCATTTTGGTGGGTAGGGTCAGGAACAGAAGTCGACTTCAGGTGGGTAGGTTGGGTCATTTCGGGGGAGAATCGAGCCCACGGGGCAAACCCCCGGACCCCCGTGGCCCACGTATGGGTACCGGTACTATATGGCACCACTCCGTTCAGATTTCGTACCATATACGGTAGTGGAGTGGTACCATATGGTGCCAGTACCATAAACGGCGTTTAGTGCCAGACTGTTTCAGGTGTCTAAAGGTGTATACTTGTGTAGAAAAATCGCGCGGTGGTTTTCTGTATTTCGACACGTTTGTAATACACGACAGTACTATCCCATATCAGACATAAATTAGCAAGTTTAGTCTGGGTCATACAAAGGTTTTTACGAAGGGTATTGTGTTGAAGGTTTGGATGTTGGTGGGGGCGCAAAAATTTATATTTTGAATGTCGTAGTTGATTCCATTGTAAACTGCGGCATGTCGTGCCGTACATCGAAAGATAGGAAAAAATCTGGGATAGCGGCGACTGAGGTTATTGATGCGGCTAAGATCTTATTTTCCCTTAAAATTGGTTGAAGAAGCTATTTCTGAGCTCGTTTACTTATGATGTTTTTCAATACAATACTCTTCCAAAAAATTGCTGAGGGTAGTGTCTGTCTGCAAGTAACCTCCTCAGCCCCCTTTATTCATGTCAGCTTCTAATCCTCAGACGGCCTTCCTTGCGCTTTTTAGAAGGGTTCCTCTCCCACCAAGGGTAGTAATTCAAAACTTTACGTACACCTTTTGGAAAACCACAGAGGTGGTTGGTGCGGTAGCGAGCTTACTGTAAGTAAAGAAAAGAGCTAAAGTTAGAGTGTTTAGGTCTAAAAGCTTCACGCTGGTCAGTGGTGAGTGGGGGGCAGTTGGGGTGGAGAGCGAGGAGGAAGTTGACGCCGCCGTTCGCCACACTCTACGCGAACTGGTTAAAGGGTGCATTCTGACTGAGCGCGACACGCTGAGACGCAGTCTGCGCAAGAAACGCACCAAACTCTCGAAAGCGCTCTTTACTAACGACGCAAAGTGAGCGCAGGTGGTATTGGAGTTTATAGAAAATTATTGTTTCCCGAAAAACTGCAGAACATTATACTAAATATGTGTATCTATATATTGTACTGTACGTGCTACGTTTGTTTCCGGTTCGGTAGCGGAGGTCTATAGCATGTATAATCTATTTATAGTATATCTACTGTATGTTAGTACGCGCTGCTTAGCTATAATCAGTTCATTAATCAGCAGTGGCGTACCCAGGACTTTACAAAATTTTGGGCTGCTGCCAACTAGGGTGAGAAAATTTAGCAAAATGAGCCTAGAAACGTGTTTTTAAGGCATTCTGAGCATAGACTCGACTGTTTTAGTACATAATTCATTGGTTTCTCTTATTAACCGACAGAATCGTCGTACCTAAACCGCAAAGGGGTGTACTCACTATAACCCCTGGATCTGCCAATCAGGGTTGCAGTTTGCATGGCGGCGGCAGTAGCGTACCCATACTGGGTACTACACCCCAGGTAGCGAAGCGAGAAATTTCACCCGACCACTGTGTACTAAAACTGTCAGTTTTAACGTCTAAGTTGTTTGGTGAAGGCTAGTTTTTCAAAATTTTTAGGTTTCTGGTTAGATCGAGACGAGAGGAGGGCTGTTGAGAATTTGCTTTTAAAGTCTGGTTACGCCACTGTTAGCTGTGCTAAGGCAGCCCACCTATTAAGCGGCGCGACGTGTGTGCATGTGAGACGGCTGTGTTACTGGGGTTACGGTGAGAAGTCTGCTCTTCTAGTGAAACTGTTTGTGTTATTTGCATTGCCGGCTTCTTTAAACTGCCGCAAGAAAGGCGAAAGTAAAGAAATCGGGAAGTGATGAGTGAGCGAGTGAGTTGTGAATGACCAAAACTTTCTGCCATTATAGTCCTTATTCTGCTGTTTTGTGGTACGTTTTAACACTTAGTTCCGTGCTGCTAAACTGGTACGTGTCATATACTGTTCGATGCACATATGCTGTGCCACAACAACCGGTATGGGTTTTCTGTGTGTATAGTCGGACGCTACTACTAAACGCGTTTTTCCCGCTTTTCATTCATTCTTTTCGTTGCGTACCTAGTTTTAGAAGTGGCGTTAATGATAATCAATCAGTCAGAGTTGGTTCTGTCTGTACAATAATAAACGGTTATAAACTTTACTTTCACTGTCAGATGGGTTGCTTGTTCTCAAATATTCCACTAACGAAAACAATTTAGCTTGCGTACGTGGGACGGAAGAATAGAAAGGTGCGAGCTGTCAGTGAAGGGGCTAGACTGATTTTCCAAAGTAAGTCGTTAATTTTCTCTACAATTAATTACTGGTTCTTCAATAAATGTTGCAAGAATTTTCGGTCCCGACTGAAAGTTCTATATGTACTACGTATACGTATTTTATCGCGCATTGAGATAGTAGCATACCAGACCAAACCTGACATTCGGAAAGATTTAGCCTGAGAAATAGCGGATCCAAACCATAAAATAGTCACAATAGTTATTTAATCCTTTGTTTCACAATCGAGAAAATAAAATTCAGTATATTGCACCGGTATCTCTGTATCGGCGCCATACATACAGTCCGTTTGTTATAGGGTGTTTCTCTGACTGTTTCGTGTACATACACACTTTCAGAACGAATATGTCTAGTAACTAAGAATTTTGAGTCAATTCAAATTTACATATTAAAGTTGGTGATAGTGTTGAGCAGAGAGTATCTTCTGTCATTGGTGCTGGCTGGTCTGGCTTTCTTATAGGAGGCAGTGGAGTTGTTCAGCTTGGAATGGTCTCTCGTCGACTCCTGGTCTATGTCCACTCCCGATTCAGCCGACATTTGTCTCCAGTCGAGAGAAAATTGTCGTTGCCGCCGCGAGCTCGGTCGACCAGTCAGTCTTGTCACTCTTCTGAGACTTCTCGCACGCTCCAACTTCTGCCGCTTCTTCTCCTCTCTGCAATATGCAAATTTTTCTACCCATCAAATTTACACTAAGAGTCATGCAGCGGATCTTTACCAAACTTTGAATGTTTAGCAATCTTTTATGTCTACTTTAATCTCTAGAAAGGTCAGCATTCTAACGCAACTGGTTGAAGTATGGGGGATTGTTACTCAGGGTACGGAGCTGAAAAAAGAGGCATTTCAAAGATTGGGATGTTCTGATCTGCACCACAGAAGGCACGATTGTATGAACAAGTGGATCGATGAATACAATTGCTAGTACAACCCAATAAAAACCGAAAAGAGATCATAGAGCCATTGTTTCTGTTCAAAATTACTGCCCCTCATTTACGACAATGCTATCTTATATCTACCCTAAGTAAAATCCGCCAGAAATGAACCAATTGCGCCAGAACGTTGACCTTTTCAGAGATTAAATTTCACATTAATGTTGTTTAATTATCAAAATTTGGTAACGATCTGCCAAAGGGTTGTCGAGATATTTTAGTTTAAATTTGATTTCGGGTCTTTTCAATTCAGCAAAAACAGGCAAGATAAGAATTCGGGTCTTTTCAATTCAGCAAAAACAGGCAAAATAAGAATTCGGGTCTTTTCAATTCAGCAAAAACAGGCAAGATAAGAATTCGGGTCTTTTCAATTCAGAAAAAACAGGCAAGATAAGAATTCGGGTCTTTTCAATTCAGCAAAAACAGGCAAAATAAGAATTCGGTTCGGGTCTTTTCAATTCAGCAAAAACAGGCAAGGTAAGAATTCGGGTCTTTTCAATTCAGAAAAAACAGGCAAGATAAGAATTCGGGTCTTTTCAATTCAGCAAAAACAGGCAAAATAAGAATTCGGTTCGGGTCTTTTCAATTCAGCAAAAACAGGCAAGATAAGAATTCGGGTCTTTTCAATTCAGCAAAAACTGAGCACTGCGGAAGGCTTTCGGGCTAGGATTTAACCAGAATAAACCGGAGCCATAAAATAATAATCGCTCGTGCCAAAAATCTTTTAATTCGATGCAAAATTGACAGAAGGAGAGCCAATTGAAGTTTTTCGAAAAATGGCCAGGCGATCCTTTTTTTCTGGCCAGTGCTGTGAGTACCTCAACCGTTTGGTCGAGTGGTAGATATGTCCACAGCACAAAGAATTCGGGTCTTTTCAATTCAGAAAAAACAGGCAAGATAAGAATTCGGGTCTTTTCAATTCAGCAAAAACAGGCAAAATAAGAATTCGGTTCGGGTCTTTTCAATTCAGCAAAAACAGGCAAGATAAGAATTCGGGTCTTTTCAATTCAGCAAAAACTGAGCACTGCGGAAGGCTTTCGGGCTAGGATTTAACCAGAATAAACCGGAGCCATAAAATAATAATCGCTCGTGCCAAAAATCTTTTAATTCGATGCAAAATTGACAGAAGGAGAGCCAATTGAAGTTTTTCGAAAAATGGCCAGGCGATCCTTTTTTTCTGGCCAGTGCTGTGAGTACCTCAACCGTTTGGTCGAGTGGTAGATATGTCCACAGCACAAAGTTGACAGAATGAAAGCGACGAATCCGATCAGGAACCAGGTAGTCCAAATGGAAATGTTGGTCGATCTGGGACCAACTCTGTCGAAGTCCTCGGTGTGGTCTGTCCTGTCTCTGGTGTTGGCAATGAACATTCCAGTCCTCTGTTCGGGCGGCAAATTCCATGGCAGTGTTTTGGTAGAGTTGACTGTGGGACAGGAGATGAATTCGCAGGTGCAGAGAATAAGTAGTAGAACACTGATACAGAACATAATAGACAATATACAAATAGCTTTGAGGGGCAGCAAGGCCACAACCTGCTGGCAGATCTGACGCAGCATATTAGCATATTGGTTGCTTTTGGCGTACGTCAAGCCTCAATGGAGTCTCTGCCTCCTAGTGTTGCTATAGTAGAGTCGTTTGCTAAATTGGAATCTGCCGTTCATTGTAAAGTCTAATGTTAGGCACCTATACGCACCGATGATGCTCTCATAAATCCCTTTCCCTTTTTTCCAACACTCTTTTAGGGCCTACTTGCTTTTCAGAAAATTCAAGCTGAAACTAAAAAAACTTAACTGCATGTATATGTAACTAAAACTAAAACCCGTCTTTACTACGGTCCCCCAAATCTGGGTTGTTAGAACACCCAAAACGTTAACACTGCTAGAATCCTGATTAAAATCGAGTTTGGTGTTTCTGAGTGACCCCTTTCAAACCTGATTCAGGGTTTCTAAGCAGTCCCAATACCTAATTAGGGTTAAAAAGACATCTCAAAAGTCCTAGCACGTTCTTAGGGTAGAAAAGAAGACCGTAAACTCTGTTTTGAGTTATATTGTAAAGGAGGAATTTTGTAAAGCCAATTTTACGTTGTTTGTGAAAATTTCTAGATTTTGAAACCCTACACCTCTGCGCTACACCTAGTGGGTTTTCCGGATCAAAAAAACCTTGGTGGATCGTAGAGTACGAACTTGTATTGGGTATTGGGTGTGTTGGGGCGTTTTTGTCCTCAATACCAAATACTAACTGTAAGGACGTCCGTGCTGCGCGGTTTAGAAAATACAAAAATGCGGCAAAATTTGGTCCACCTACTCTACACCTTTATACTACATACTACAGCTGATTTGTCGATAGTTTTCGATGGTCAACTATACTATTATACTACGCCTCGCAACACTGGCAATAGCAGTAAAGAGTTCTGGAATTATTTTTCAGCAGAATATTCAAATTCCCGCGTGCGCGTACTGGTCCCGAAAACTGGTATCGGTGGTGCGCAGATAACACCAGCCGAGCCGATACTCTGTAAAACTTGGCAGCCCAGCCGTCGCTGCCGTATGCGCTGCGTAAACAGAAAGCGCAGTCTACAACCCGTTGAGTCCAATGAATCTGTTCTTGTATCTGGTGTACCGATTGTTTCGCTTGTGCGTACTGTTCTACGAGTTTCTCAAGTATTACTCGCCAATTCCGCTCTACAATCGGTGTGAGATATCGAGAATCGTGTTGGGCGGTCGGTTCGATTACGGAGACACATGCAGAGACTGCGACTTCATCACTTTGCACCAGAGCTATGAGACGCTCAACTCCTTGCTCGACCCTCACTGGATGCTTTATACTATTTCTAAGAAATACGCTTACTTTGTTAAACTGCCTCACCCGGTTTGGGAGTACAAAGGAGACACAACGCCTTTTCTGGTATTTCGACTCACTAAAGAGGCCACCCACGTGGCCAAGTGCTCTCTTGAGGACCTGTGTTTCTTTGCCTCAATGCTGCCTGATCTGCAAGGTACATAACAGACAGAAATCGTACGTTAATTATAAGCCTTGTTTAGTAAACTAACTCCGTCTCTAAAATATTTCTCGACTGTTTCGATTGTTGTAGGAAGAGTTATATTTTTCGCGAACACAGCCCGATGTGGCTCTACACTTCTCACAAAAACGCTGCAGTCAGCCGATCCAAGAGTGGTGTCTCTGTGCGAACCGGAGGCGTTCACCGTGCTCTCTATGATTCTCGACGAGAATGTCTGGGCTCCTGAAGCGTTCGAAAGGATTCTGCATGCCACAGTTCGGGTCTACTGTAAGAACATGAAAGAGAGTGAAGTTTACTTCTTCAAAGCCCGCTCTAACGGAGTCAGACTGGTTGCCCCACTCAAAAGAGTGCTGCCGGAAGTTGACTGCATTTTTATGTTCAGAAAATCTATACTCTCTACCGTCAAGTCTATCTTGAGGGTCTCAATCAACTGCGAAAGATATCCTTATCGGGTGAATCGAATTTTTGGCTTCCAGTTAATCCAAAACAAAATTCGTGTTGTAGGTGTTGAATCTGCGCAAGCTCCACCCGAAATTGGCGTCCTGGATTACGGCTTGGGCTGGCTACGAATCGAAATACTTCAGCTTCATCAAACCTAAGACGGCCACGCAGCTGGCGTTTTTGCTTTATGCCCGACCGTACATGGACTTTTACACTTACGAACACCTTTATTCCTTGCCGTTGATTATGTACGAGGACTTTGTGCGCAGTCCTGAGAAGCATTTGCGAAAGCTGTTCGAGCTGTGCGGGATCGAGGGCGAAAGCTCGATGGAAAATGCACTCGAATGTCTCAAATTCGACTCTCAAGACGGCACGCCGCTTTGTCAGAAAGAAGCCCACCGACTTAAAGTGGAGCTATCCGAAGAGGAACGAGTTGACCTAATGAAGATCAGTGAAAAGATAGGATTTCAAGCTGAATTGTCTGATTGGTGTTGAAGTTGGATTTTCTACCTTCCTACGCTGTGGTGCACTCGTAAATGAATGAATGAATAAATGAATATTGTACTATACACTATATTGTAAGCACTGAAACGAGTTTGAACTAACAGCCTACAATACCATCCCGCAAGACTACATAATAAAGGAGTAAAAATGCTCTACGAAACGGCTGCCGGGCCTGTTATGTTCTGCGTAATATTTCCGGGCTGCGGTTACAAACGTTCGCCAAAACACTCGCGAAACGTTAGCAGGTGTTGCGAAGTTCGCAACCAGTGCGGAAAAAAGCAAGTAACTGATTTCTGATGTACGTACATATAAGAAATTTTGTCGTTTGTTTTGAAAGTACAGTCATGTCTAGTTAATCCGGACCTCGTTAATCCGGATATTCGCCTTCCGGACAAGGATTAGGCCAGCTCCCAATTTTCCCCCATGTATATGACTCGTTAATCCGGATTCGTTAATCCGGACAGAAAATTTGGGGTCCCAACTCCAAAATTTGTATGGTAAAGTGATTCGTTGATCCGGATTTGGTAAATTTGGACAAAATCAATGCCCAATTTTTCAATTCAGGTGTGAATTTTCAATTGAATAGTGCTTTTCGTTGAGTCAGAATGTGGTTATTTTTGCCTTTTTAGGAGCTATAATCAGCTGAAATAAATTTTTCGGTTTTAATTAGAAGGTACAGCTGCAGAAGCTATTTTTCTTCGAACATCTAAAGACTGCTAGAAAATGATAGCTCAAAGTTTTAGATAACTTCTGATTTTTTTATTAATTCCTTTTAGAGACAAATTGTGAGAGAACCAAGTAGAAATCGAGCGACGGATTCCGAACGCAAATTGAGTCGTTCTCTGGTCGCATCGAGTTTCAGTATTCAGACCCAAAGTTGAAACTTTGAGCTACATTGTAGAGAGCTGTAAGTTGGCACACTAATACATACTTATGAGCTATCTTTCAGCTGCAAAGGATTAGTGGATCTGACGCTCCTGTCCTGAGATGTAGCCTTCCGAAAATCGGTCTGCTTAACTATGGGACCAAAATTTCAAACTCGAATTTCTCGCTTCATACTCGGAATTCGGACCTAAAAATTGTTTTCAAAAGTTTTTATCTCTGAAAAATGTTTCGCTATCAATTACCTACCGTTTGGTGTGATGCATTGTTTGCTCAGACCCGTGGAGCGTGAGAAAATTGAGTTCAAACATGTCCCGGTCGCAAAATTTTCGCACTTTTCTCAGGTCGAATATTTCCAAGTCCGGTTTTCCACCTACAAGTACGAATTCGGACTTAAAAATTGGGGGTTTTAGAGTACTTTTAGACTGCTTTAAGAAACTTTAAGAAGACTAAAAAATTGGGGGGTTGGGGGGTTCTAGACGAGCTGGGGGGGAAATTTTTTTTCTGAAAACGAAAATTTTACAAAAGTTTCTTACAGCAGTCTAAAAGTACTCTAAAACACCCAATTTTTAGGTCCGAATTCGTATACTAGTAGGTGGAAAACCGGACTTGGAAATATTCGACCTGAGAAAAGTGCGAAAATTTTGCAACCGGGACATGTTTGACCTCAATTTTCTCACGCTCCATGGGTCTGGGCAACCAATGCTTCACACCAAACGGTATAGTAATTGATAGCGCAACATTTTTCTGAAATAAAAAAAACTGGGTTGGGGGGTTCCAGACGAGCTAGGGGGGGCGGGGCGCAAAGGAGGGCGAAAAAAATTTTGTTTCTGAAAACGAAAATTTGACAAAAGTTTCTTAAAGCAGTCTAAAAGTACTCTAAAACCCCCAATTTTTAGGTCCGAATTCCGAGTATGAAGCGAGAAATTAGACTTTGAAGTTTTGGTCCCATTAGTTAAGCGGACCGATTTTCGGAAGCCAATATCTCAGGAGAGGAGCGTCAGATCCACTAGTCCTTTACAGCTGAAAGATAACTCACTAGTATGTATTAGTGTGCCAACTCGCAGCTCTCTAGCTCAAAGTTTCAATTTTGGGTCTGAATAGGGCAAAGGGGCAAAATGCGATCTGACCAGAGAACGACTCTTAACATCTTATAGAAGCTCGAAAACTAGTACGTACAACTGTACTGTACGTACAGCAGAAATCAGTTGCCGCTATAATAAAGTGCTTGCTTCTTGGTTGCAAATTTCAGGGCCTGAAATTTCAGCAGCGGTTGCGTGCGAACGTTAGCAACAATCCTGAAATATTGGCGCAGAGCATGGTAGTAGGCCGACCGTTGGTTGAGTGATGCAGTCTTGTTCCATTATTATGTATGGTTGCTTTGCTAGCATGCACAGTTCATTGTTTATTCTATGTTGCAGTAAAACGTTCTCTTTAAATATTTATTAAATGGAAGACCTACCGTTTTAAGCGTTTTGTGAAACTTACCTACTAAAGTATTTTAGTTGTGCAATGTAGTACAAAAACTATGTAAGCTTAGCTATGCAAAAACATATGAAAAAATAGTCATACTGTACGTACAGTTTCTTTGTCGGAAATACCTAGAATGACCGTTCATATTTCTACTAAGTAACCAAGTTGCATAAATGTAACAGGGGGAGATCTGGGGGTCTGGTTCCACCCGATTTAGGTCAGACCCGGTCTGGGACCCTCCCCGGAAACGATTTTTGCCACCCCCTTCCGATTTTTCTGGCAAGTAATTTTTGGAGCAAATTTTTGCGATTTTTTACGATTCAGACACTAAAATTGCTAAACTCGCCTATAAAACAGCACTTTTTAGTACTGTTGCTATATAGTAAATTTATTTGAAATTTAATTAAATTATAATTTACTTGTATTGTATTAGAAAATTTCAAAAAAATATAATTAAAATTGCACTTACAATTTACTTAAGAGTGCTTGCCAAAAAAAGTCAGGCAAGCTCCCTTATGGGGGCGGCCGATGGAATTTTTTGACCCCCCATTTTTATTGGCTCATTCGAATTGCCCTATTAAGAAACCCCCTCAGCCGCGTCGGTTTCGCTCTGGCCACACTCAAACCGGAGTGATGGTTTGAAGAAGGGTGCTGCGCCGGATCTCCCAGATTTGGCTCCTCCATGCTCTTTCAACTACTGTCAAATTGGCAGCTTTCGAGATAGCGCCTTGAAATCGGACACACTTATACAGATTTTCCCGCTCTTTCAAACGCAATATAGCACAACCGAATACGATGAAAACTGCCGGATTCAGACGCAATTTATTAAAGTTCGGGGGACCCGAAATAGACGTGTCTTTCAATTGAAAGAAGTGCCTATGTGGCAACGAGCTCCAGAGCTGATATTTTCAACATAAGTTGACCATGTAAGGATATATCAAAACCTACAGGCAAACCCACCGATTCGGCTTTGTTTGGGAGCTGTGCAGCTTTGAAGATGACCCTTTTGATCACGATTTTTAGGCATGACAAGCAAATGTAGATCAATTACTCTTTGTCGAAGGCACCTAGAGAGCTGTCACTTGCAGCCCATACTAAAACGGACATGCTCTTTCAGAATATCAACTTCATTTGCCTGTCCAGTTCTTCAGTCCCAAGTAATTTTCACATTTTCATGTGTATGCTGAATCTGACCGAATTTCCAGTACCATCTAACTAGGCTGGTCACTACTCCTGTAGTTTCTGGTTAATCAACCTGCAATTTATCCCGATTGTGCAGAATTTCCCGCTCTTTCAATTGATTCACTCGCCGCATCAATCGGATGCTCAGTTCAAATGTTATATCTGATTGTTTACAAATACGTTTTCTGCAGTGCAACCCTGGGACACATCATCGATTAACTTTGCTCAAAAGTGCAAGGCTTTGTCTACACTTATAGAAAACGCCAATAGGACACCAGTTTATATAGCACGACCACAACCGCTTTACCATTTAGTAAATTTTGTTGAATAAAATTTACATGCTGTAGTACATTTAGCGGCTCCATACTACAGAGTGTCTCAAAAAAATGATCACATTTCTTTTTACTGCCATTTCCGTAAATTTTGACCAAATAGGCTGAAATTCGGATCATAGATGCCAAAATTCGGGGAATTTTATGTGTTAAAGTTTGGTGCACTAGGCTTGACTATTTCTCGAGAAATTTCAAAAAAAGTGAAATTTGGTAAATTCAATAGCGAAAGCCGGTCACCGAAAAAACTTTACATTACATTATCGCCTAAACTCTAGCGATAGCGTTGGAGTTCATGTGTCAACTTTTTACACATGAATTACCCTGAGCTTCTGCGTTTACACTCCAAATTTCATCAAATTCCGACAAAAATTAGAAAAGATACAGGAAAAGGAAATGTTTCCATTTTTCGTGACCGGCTTTCACTATTGAAATTACCAAATTTCACTTTTTTTTTAAATTTCTCGGGAATGAGTCAAGCCTAGTGCACCAAACTTTAACACATAAAATTCCCCGAATTGTGCCACCTATAGTCCGAATTTCAGCCTATTTGGTCAAAATTTCCGGAAATGGCAGTCAAAAGAAATGTGATCATTTTTTCGGTGACCGGCTTTCACTATTGAAATTACCAAATTTCACTTTTTTTGAAATTTCTCGGGAATGAGTCAAGCCTAGTGCACCAAATTTTAACACATAAAATTCCCCGAATTTTGGCACCTATGGTCCAAATTTCAGGCTATTTGGTCAAAATTTGCGGAAATGGCAGTAAAAAGAAATGTGATCATTTTTTGAGACACCCTGTAGCAAGAATTTATTGATAAAAGTAAGTGCACTGTAAGTGTATTATTTTGTTACATAATATATTTCGAACGTTCAAACACTCAGTCATAACTGAGTTAAAAATAGCAGAAAAATACAGTATAGATAAAAAAAATGTCCCATCGCTTTTTCGGCCTTCACTCAAATGTTTCGTTCTCAGTCACTTCTTTACCGATTTGGCTCAAATTTTCAGCAAAAATTAACAACATGGTTGGCTAAATATTCTGTAAGTGTGGTGCCAAAATTCCGACTCATACTGGTTTTATGACCCGAAAACTAGGAATGAGGGTGGTCCACGCAAATTTATTTTTTTCGGTAATACAAGGAGTACAGTCCTGAAACTTGCAGGAATGATTGCTGTTGCTATTGGGCATAACATACTAAGCGGGCAGCCCTGTAGCTCAAAGGGCACTAAAATGGGGGAATTTCAAAAACATGAGTGAAAATCCCATAGTTAAGAAATCTGCACCTTCTAGAATCAAAGCACTGAATCTGTTGTTAATCAACATAGATTGTAGCAGGAAGTTCGACAAATAAATGAACTTGATATTTAAGCTCTGTTCCACACCATAGTAACCATCCCTGCAGCGTTTATTGAAAATTGAAAATCTTTAGAATCGTCATTTTGCCGGTTTTACGAAAAAAAGTCATATTTCGTCATGTTTTTGAAATTCCCCCATTTTAGTGCCCTTTGAGCTACAGGGCTGCCCGCTTAGTATGATATGCCCAATAGCAACACCAATCATTCCTGCAAGTTTCAGGCCTGTACTCTTTGTATTACCGAAAAAAAAATATTTGCGTGGACCACCCTCATTCCTAGTTTTCGGGTCATAAAACCAGTACATATGAGTCGGAATTTTGGCACCACACTTGCAGAATATTTAGCCAACCATGTTGTTAATTTTTGCTGAAAATTTGAGCCAAATCGGTAAAGAAGTGACTGAGAACGAAACGTTTGAGTGAAGGACGAAAAGGCGATGGGACATTTTTTTTTATCTATACTGTAATATAACAAGGCAATTCATTTACACAGCTTCAAGAACGAGATATGCATAAAAAACTCCAACCACACGAGGTTGGGTACGTTGCGCTTTATGCAAAGAAGATCATAGCAGGAAAGGCTTTTGTATAATTCTTTGTCGCATTTTCTTGCCCAGTTTTGCCCATACAAAGTTTTACTGAAGTTTGCTTCTGCTTACAAAATCAGATTTTAGCACTGCGCTTTATGAGAGTACTTAGCATTGTTTGACTCTAAGAGTAACGACAATGGCCTGACTTACCACCTCCAGTCATTACTGTGCCAGTTCTACCACCGCCGTAACACATGTCTTAATCACTGGCAATTTATAGCTAACTGCAGCTTCTTGTGCACTTTAAGCATCAAGGGCGCAAGGTGTAACCAGCTCTAGCAAAAAAGTCACCAGAAAACATGGGCCAAAATCCTGCAGCGCTTAGGCTTGCATATTGCGCACGTTATAGGTGTAGAAGATCTATTGAGCTTTTCTGTAAGAGTAGACAAAGCCAAGCAAAAGCCAAGCAAGCAGCACTTTTGAGCAAAGTTAATCGATGATGCGAGCCAGGGTTGCACTGCAGAAAACGTATTTGTAAACAATCAGATATAACATTTGAACTGAGCATCCGATTGATGCGGCGAGTGAATCAATTGAAAGAGCGGGAAATGCTGCACAATCGGGATAAATTTCAGGTTGATTAACCAGAAACTACAGGAGTAGTGACCAGCCCAGTTAGATGGTACCGGAAATTCGGTCAGATTCAGCATACACATGAAAATGTGAAAATTACTTGGGACTGAAGAACTGGACAGGCAAATGAAGCTGATATTCTGAAAGAGCATGTTCGTTTTAGTATGGGCTGCAAGTGACAGCTCTCTAGGTGCCTTCGACAAAGAGTAATTGATCTACATTTGCTTGTCATGCCTAAAAATCGTGATCAAAAGGGTCATTTTCAAAGCTGCACAGCTCCCAAACAAAGCCGAATCGGTGGGTTTCCCTGTAGGTTTTGATACATCCTTACATGGTCAGCTTATGTTGAAAATATCAGCTCTGGAGCTCGTTGCCACATAGGCACTTCTTTCAATTGAAAGACACGTCTATTTCGGGTCCCCCAAACTTTAATAAATCGCTTCTGAATCCGGCAGTTTTCATCGTATTCGGTTGTGCTGTATTGCGTTTGAAAGAGCGGGAAAATCTGTATAAGTGTGTCTAATTTTAAGGTGCTATCTCGAAAGCTGCCAATTTGCAGCAGTTGAAAGAGCATCGAGGAGCCAAATTTGGGAGATCTGGTGCAGCACCCTTCTTCAAACCATTACTCCGGTTTGAGTGCGGCCAGAGCGAAACCGACGCGGCTGTGGGGGTTTCATAATAGGGCAATTCAAATGAGCCAATAAAAATGGGGGGTCAAAAAATTCCATCGGCCGCCCACTGCCTGACTTTTTTTGGCAAGGACTCTTAAGGCAGAAATTTACTTTTAATATGATTAAAGTTATAATTTACTTACCAAATAATTTGCTTGCATTAGTAATTTTCTAAAAAAAATATAATTAAAATTATACTTATAATTTAGTTAGCAATAGTACTTACTTTCTAGCTGTATTTGAGCTGAAATTAGCGATTTTTGACGACTTTTAGCCGAAAATTTGCGATTTCTTGCAATTTTTGAGCGTTTTTTGAGTGCCCAACCTCCTCCCTAGAATTGGGCTCAGACCCCCCGGCCGGTGACAGACCCCAAAACCCCCTATCCCCCTTCGGCGGATGACCTGTTTTTCTTAAAGTTTAGTATTGTTAGTAAACTAACCAGGTAAGACTACCCGGCACGGGGGCTGACCAATCAACACGCCCCATGGCACAGGACGACCTGTTACATGTATGCCAAGTTGAATCAAAGTCTGGCATCAATCAACCTGTGTACTCTACATGTATTACTTTTTGTGACCTGAGTTTTCAGCAGTATAGGCAACCGAACCGAAATGAGCACGTAAAAGGCCGGACCCGGAATGCGTGATACTTGAGTCCAGCAGCTGTGCACTACCTCACTCAGTCCACAAGTGCACTTGCGTTCGGCAGAGTGTTGGCCGGTTTTAATTAGGGCGTCGCGGTCCTTTAGGGGCAGGAGAGCTGGATTGTGGCTAAATGAAAAATTGTCAAATGTTTGCTATTAGGCGCAATCAGCTGCAGCCAGACGGACAGCGGCCGTCTTACAGGACGTAGGGAGGCAGGGAGTAGCGTAGTGCGGGACTGGTTTCAATCTGTCCGTATCGATTACTGATTAGGTTTGAAATTAGCATCTGATATCGGTGGCTCCTTTCGTCTGTTGGCCTGAAAGATTGCCTGTCCCCCGTCCAGTGACACGCACTACTTATCGACGGATTTTGACTTAGGCCGCCGGAGGCATAGCTCGATATGGTGCCATAATTCTGGCTTTATGTCCCAAACATAACCCCTACAGCTATTTGGCCGGAACCTCGTTAGACCGGGCGCTCTCAAAATATGTTCGGTCGCAGCGATCCGCGCTACCGCTACTGTTGCGGCAGACTGCACGTCACTTCGCTCACCCTGGTCATCGGCTGTCTGCACTCGGTCGGCGTCCTGCTCACCATCATCTTCATCCTCACCTTGTTTGCAATCGGAAAAAGTCGAGACTTCTTCGCTCAACTCACCCTCGAAAATTATTCCTACACACCACACCCAGGTCTGTTGTTTGCTTTGCTTGTCTGCCTGCAGTACATCCAAGCTGGAAACGGGCACAGAAAAGAAAATCAATACTTTCTGCTGATTTCGGTGCTGTTTGTAGATGAAATGTGCGCCGACACCTTTTTATGGCCGCCGGGCATCATATCGGACCAAACAGCTGCCCGGCCGCCCGCTCCGTCAATTTTGCCTTGTCTATCTAAATTTGGTATGAAACGATCTTCAAAAAACTCAGGCTTTTAATTGAAATTGGCATTTTGAAACTGCAAACCGGCTTAGTTTCAATTTCATTTATAGAATTTCTAATTGAAGTCCATTTCAAAAAGATTGGCCCTTGACATAAATGCTCGATTTTCTCAAAAACTTTCGTCTAGACCCCTCCCTACAGTATTTTATATCAAACGTTGGCAAATTAAGGACTACAACGTGCGCTCTATATTTCCAAATTATCCAGCCATTCAGTAGCAGTTTTGCCTGAAAAAAAAATGGTTGATTGGAGCGTAAAATCTACTTTTTAGGAGTGTCAAACCAGAAAAGGACCTCACTTTCAGATTTTTCAGTGTTTCGCGAGTCTGCTCATATACAGTATAGATAAAAAAATGTCCCATCGCTTTTTCGGCCTTCACTCTAACGTTTCGTTCTCTGTCACTTCTTTACCGATTTGGCTCAAATTTTCAGCACAAATTAACAACATTGTTGGCTAAATATTCTGCAAGTTTAGTGCCAAAATTCCATCTCGTACTGGTTTTATGACCCAAAAACTAGGAATGAGGGTGGTCCACGCAAATTTATTTTTTTTTCGGTAATACAAGTAGTACAGACCTGAAACTTGCAGGAATGATCGGTGTTGCCATTTAGCATAACATACTAAGCGGGCAGCCCTGTAGCTCAAAGCCCACTAATTGGGGGATTTCAAAAACATGAGTGAAAATCCCATAGTTAAGAAATCCGCACCATCTAGAATCAAAGCACTGAACCAACCACCAACCCCCCTCCCAAAATTTGGGCTCAGACCCCCCGGCGCCAGACCCCAACCCCCTTCCCCCTTTGGCGGATGTCCTGTTACATGTATGAACGGAACGCTTGTGTTTGTCTCGTTTTTCTGGGTTTCTTTTCCTAGTCGTTGTAGTCGAGTTGCGTGAAAACGTTCGTAGAAAGCGGTGCAAAGTACTAAGTTTTAGCAATGATGTATCTTGCGTTGTATAGTGCGACTGTGTTTGTTTTAGGCTTTCCCTCCTACGTATTTCTGTTCTCTCTGCATCTGTCGCTGATCGCAGTGGTGTGTCTGTTTTACGGAGTGGCCAACGAGAGTCCGCTCTTCCTTCTGCCGCACATGTCAGTCAGCGGTCTGAATATATCGGCCTTCATAGTGCGGTTGTACGAGGTGCTGGTACTGCAGAGTCTCAAGACAGACCTCACCTCCATTCTCTGGCTCAGCTGGTATTTGTTCGGCATAGGCGTCTATGCAGTCTTCCTGGCCGTTTTGTCGCGTTGCTTCGAGTACTTGCAGTCAAAATGTCGATGGGAGCGACATAGACTGATGATTACCACCAAAAACGGTCGGAAAAGTGATACTGATGTGGCTCAAGTTTAATTACGTTTCTCTCTGTTTAATAAAGTCATTCATTGCTTTCTTGGAATGGAAGAGTTAACACCGACAGAGTACTCCTACAATGTACATCGTTTTAGAGTGTTCCTTTTCTTTGATCTTTATAGCGTAAACAAGCAAAAAGGATAGTGTTCTCCTAAAGAGGTGATTTGAGGATCGCAATCGTTTGCAACTGTATAAATGGTGGTGCTGTGATAAATTGAGTTCCGATTGGGTGTAATAATTCTTGTGAGGCGTACCAAATGCAGGAGAGATAACGCGGGCGGTTGGGTGCGAGTCAAAGCGGTGAAAAATGAAAAGCCGTCAGTAGCGCGAATCTAAATCAATTTTGTCGGCCCGGACGTTCATTAGTGAGTCGATTTTTTTGTTGATTATTTATTGGCAAAGCTCCTATTTCCCTTAGAAACAGTGCGACACATAATTTGCCTCTCTCACGGGACTCTTTTTGACAGACGCTCGCTTGGAATAGTGGCGTGAAGACTAATGGAATTTTTTGGTCAACAGACGACAGTGACAGACTTATTTGTTTCCACCCGCAAACGCTATTTATCATCTTTCTTTTAGAGACACAACAGAATTTCTATACTTTTTATCTGAACTTTAATACAGCTGTAGAGTATCATCATTTTTTAAATTTTTTGCATGCATACCTCTGCCTATAGCGCCTCCTGGGTGTTTGGCTCGTAACAGAAGTATAATTTGATTTGAATTTGATCGAAAAAATAACTTTTCCATACGATATACCTAATCTCAATACATACCATAGCTGGAAGGGAAGCAACAACAGTACCAGTTGGGTTATAATTATTGAATGGCACCTGTCTGTACCTTACATACTGTGTTTGGCTACGTATTTGAACAACTGATTCATCAATCAGATCATCCATTTCATGTTTCTTCAGGAGCGTGACGGGTTCAATTAGCAGTGCGTAGCAACTGTCTTACATTTGATTTAGTGCCCTGTACGTATTACCTTTTTTAATTTTATCCACTCTACTAGGCTTGCCCAGCGTCAGCAAACAACTCGATTTTTGTTCGACACCACTACCTAACGGCTGGCTAGTCGCATTGATCTAAAGAGAGTTGACTTAGAATGGCCTTTCACACCGAAGTTAAACCTACCATTTATGCGAGGTGGTTTGGCCTTCTGGGAAAACTGAAAACTTTCTTTCTGCTCACAGTTGTAGCGTTTTACGCTTTGGCAGGAGGTGAGTATGGAGATTTGACCGATTTTGCTAATGTGCTATTGGAAGGAAAGGGGGCGTGCAACAATTATTGCGTAATAATTTGGCTACGCCCTGAAATTTCAACTTTTTGAGAATTGGAGCCGAAATTTGTTGCGTTCAATTTGCGTAAATAAATGTAAAATAACGTTTTTAGTAAAATAACATCTGTCTGTATAAAGGAACATATTATGCCCCCGCCCGACATAAGCCAGACCCCCGAGACGATTTTTCCGACCCCCTCCGATTTTTCTGGCAAGTTTTTCCAATTTTTTGCAATTATAGCTGTATTTCTGCCAAAATTTTGCGATTTTTAGACGAAAATTGCGATTTTGAGCGTTTTTAGTGCCCAAGCCCCCTCCCAAATTTGGGCTCAGCTGAGAGCCCCTGGCCGGCGCCACACTTCCAACCCCTTCCATCTTCGACGGATGATCTGTTACCTGTATGGTCTGTGTAAACTATAAACAGATTCAGTGTTTTGACTCCAGAAGGTACTGATTTCTTAACTATGCGATTTTCCATTACGTTTTTGAAATTCCACAATTTTGATGCCTTTTGAGCTAGAGGTTGCCCAGTCAGTATGCTATGTCCAATGGTAATCCAATCATTCGTGCAAGTTTTGTAAGAACTCGCAAAAATTTGCTCATAAAATTACTAGCCAGAAAAATCGGGGGGGGTCGGAAAAATCGTCTCGGAGGGGAGGGGTCCCCGTCCGGGGGTCTGGCCTAAGTTGGGTGGGAGGCAGACATCCGGGACCCCCTGTTACATGTATGCAACAGTATGTAAGAACGAACCGTTTGAATAAAGTTCGAGAAAGGGAGTTGATACTTTGTTTGTATCTATACTGTATAATCTTTCATCAATTGTACATAAACATTTACAAAGTATTTGTTCAAACTTCATTATGTCTTTCTTTGTTTGTTTGTTCAGGTTTGCTGTTTCTCTTACTCGAAAAGTCACACGAACTTGACCTACAGGATGACAGAAGACAAGAGGCTGATTCAATCAGGCAAATCCATAGCGAAAACTTGTTCAATTTGATCGAGAGATGCAAAAGTAACTTCTCTCTTTGCAACCAATCGATGACAACAGATTTTCTTCTCGAGTACGAGAAAGCAACGGGCGTAGATGACGGGACAGAACTTCCTGAATACAACTGGCAAAGCTTCATGAATGCCGTTTGGTTCTGCACCACCGTTTTTACCACCATCGGCTACGGTAGCCTGGCTCCTGTCACTACTGCCGGCAGAATAGCTACTGTATTATACGGCATTGGTACGTACTGTGCTGTATTACATAATGCATCAGATGTCTATTATTTCATTTTAGTAGGGATTCCTCTTACAGTCTTGTTGCTATCAGAGATCGGCAAAGACATTAGAAGCGTCCTCGACAGATTATACGCAAAAGCGCGGGCTCGTCCTGGGAGAGTGATATTCCATCCACCAAAGTTTCCCTTAGTTATCAGCGTGTTCCTAGTTCTCCTCTACTTGCTTATGTGTTCTCTCATACTGACGATGTTAGAGACCGACTGGAACTTCCACGAGGCCATGTACTTCTTTTTCATCACACTCACCACCATCGGTTTCGGTGATCTTATGCCCAGCAGGCCCACCAGTCTGATTTACATCAGTGTCTTGTTTCTATTTGGACTGGCTATGGTCTCCACACTGGTGGCGCAGATTGCAGACAGAATGGCAGAGAGAATTGAAGAACACCGACCGAGCCAACCACCGCTCGATTTTCCACTCGGGCCTCCGGCTAGAAATGTACGATCGGGTTTGGATGGTCTATCAGCTTTTTGGGAAGAAAGAGAAGCTTTTCTAGTTTTTGGTTTCAGAGAAGTCTTCTAGTAAGTAAATATGGCTTTTGTTTCGATTATAGTCAAATTCACCATATATGGGCAGGGGCTAGGGGTTTACCCGTCCCTTCGCCGGCCAAAACCCCTCCAAAATTTTTCGTTTTTGAGGCAAAATAGGCGTTTTTGGATCTTTTTGGGACTCCTCTTCGCCGAGACGACCTTCGGATTTTCTCGGTCCATGTATGAAATTCAATACATGCAGCGGATGGTATGTACGTACATGTATTGTACGTAGTGTGTTGTACTAGTAACTATCCTGTGGATTGTTTGCAGATGCCGAAAAACCGCAGAAGAATCCGACAACAACGCGGCTATAGACAGAAGTTTTAGAATCGAAAAAGAAACGAAGCAGCCAAATCTTGAATAATGAAATTATTATTCCTTAAACTTGAGCTATACAAATTATTGTCACCAACCACACCGTCAAAACTAATTTAACCACACCGTCAAAACTAATTTAACCACACCGTCAAAACTAATTTACGTCGACACAGTCGAATACGCAACTTTTGCTGTCTAGCATAGGTTGGGCATTACAAAATTTCTAAAATGCACCAAGAAAAGAATACATTGTTTCAGTTCACGTCATTCATGTACTAAAGGGTATGGGGTTATCATAGCTGGAAAGACCAACCCTTCAAACCGGAAATTTTCTTTACTTTGTAACCCAAAAGTGGGTTTTCGGATCCCACCAATCAAAATCCGCTGGGGATTTTTACCGAAAAATCGGGCTTGGGGCCCCTCTTTACCCCCAACGACATGTATAGGCAGCAGTTGCAACTGCACGCTCAGTTCGAGGATGGAGGCCAGAAATTTGCAGAGCATTAGGTAATAGCAGCTGTCAGTGTTTGCGCGCGGCTGTCCTTCGTAATTAACCATCAGCCGGCGAGCCAGTTTCAGTTCACCGCCGAAAACGTGCTTGCGCTTCCCCAATCAGCAGTGCGTAGCAACTGCGTTATTTGATTTAATTACTGCGCCGTGCCTTCTTATTTTATATCCAGTCAACTGGGCAGTGCCAGGCAAACAAACGATTTTTACTGGACACCACTCCCCTCCCTCTAACGCCTGGTGTATTGATCTAAACAGAACTGCTTTAACATGGCCTTTCACTCAGGAGTGAAACCAAATAGCGTTGCCAGAGTTATTCTGAGAAAACTGAAAACTTTCTTACTGCTCATCGTGTTAGTCGCATACGCTTTCGGAGGAGGTAGGTACATTTTACTCCTTTACCTTGCACTGCACTATAGGCTGCCGAACCTTATAGACTGTTGTGGCTAATGAGCAAATGAATTTTAGCGTCAACGTATAGGGTGCTAACCAATGATTGCACCATACATGGGCCGGAAAAATGGGTTGGAGGTAGTCAAAATTCGATACTTTGGTGGTGGGCCTGCTGGCTTGGCGGGGGGAGGGGTCGCGGCCATTTTTATGGGTGAGTCAGGAACAAAGGTCTGCTTCAGGCGGATGGGTGGGGTAGTTTGGCGGAAGGATCGAGCCGACCAAGTGGGGGGCAAGGGGGAACCCTCGGATTCCCCCGCGACCCATGTATGGATTGCACCCTCTCCCCAGAGCAAACTAAGCACGACACAAAAAAATGACAGCATGGGCATTTTTGTGAGTTGATATTCACAAGCTCAACATTGAGTTTGAGTGTACATGTACTCTCTATTGGCCTCATGAACAGCGTGAAAATGAGTATTCACTTTTGCCTTCCTATTTTGCCCATCTTATCTTCAAGCTGTTCATGACGCCAATAGAGGAAACACTCAATATAGAGTTTGTAGTATAAGCCCACAATAAAATGCCCTACTTATCGGTACTTTCATTTTTCCTGTCATGCTTAGTTTAGTTTACTCGGGGGGGGGGGCTATGATTGGTTGTCACCCTGTGTACTCACTGTCACTGGAGTGATTGATTTAGTGATTCCACTGGCTGGTAGCCCAGCCCAAATAGAAGTAGATCTTAGTTAACGGGCCTTGTCTTATGTTACTCTTTTCAGGCGTGTTGTTTTTCTTTCTCGAAAAGTATGACGAACTTGACCGACTGGATGCCACCAGACAAGAGGTCGATTCAATTAGGCTAACCTACAGTGAAAATTTGTTCCAAATGATACAAAAATGTAACACCGGTTCTTTGGTCTGCAACAAATCGATGATAACAAATTTTCTCCTCGAATACGAAAAAGCAACAGGCGTAGATGATGGGACAGAACTTAATGGATACAACTGGCAACACTTCATGAATGCCGTTTGGTTCTGCACCACTGTTTTCACCACTATCGGCTATGGCAGCATGGCTCCTGTCACTACTGCCGGCAGAATAGCTACTGTATTATATGGGATTGGTGCGTATTGTACTACTTACTGTATTACATACTGTATCATGTAACTGGTAGTTCATTTTAGTAGGAATTCCTCTTACAATCCTGTTGCTATCAGAGATCGGCAAAGACGTTAGAAACGTGTTGGACAGAGCATACGCAAAAGTGTGTGCTAGACGTGGAAGACACATATCCAAGCCACCAAAATTTCCCTTGCTTATCACCGTGTTCCTAGTTTTCCTCTACATGCTCAAGTGCGCACTCATACTGACATTCTTAGAGACCGACTGGAACTTCCATGAGGCCATGTACTTCTTTTTCATCACACTCACCACCATCGGGTTCGGTGATCTTATGCCCAGCAGTCCTACCACTCTGATTTACATAAACCTTCTATTCCTGTTTGGAGTGGCTATGTGTTCAACTCTTGTGGCGCAGATTGCAGACAGAATGGCCGAGAGAATTGTTGATCCCCCGGAGCAGCAGCATCCGATCGAGGATTATCCACTCGAACCGCCCATGCTCGGTTAAACTTTTAGACCATGGAAAACTCGTCTGTCAATTTTTCTGTGCCAATACTTTGTACAGACAGAGGCAAGAATTCGGCATGGACATTCTTTCGGTTGAAACGGTGGATTGGAGATCTCACAACTGTAAATTTGGCATCTCCAGATTTTAAACTTCACAGAACTGAATTTTTACTACAGCAACGGTGGGAAATACCGATGTAATTGCTTTTGGTACAAACTGTTCTTCTTTCTGGAGCAATTTTGTATCATTCTGGTTAACAGTCTAGCTTGACAAACGTTTAGACGAAGCAATCTAATAAACAGTGAAATTCTTATTCCTTAAACTCGAACTATAAAACATTATTATTATTATTATTATTATCACAGCATCAAGATGTGCTGACTTGCTTCACAAGCCAAAAATCATGGAAACAAGGCAGTTCAAACAGATCGGCATGTGAAAAGAGAATGGAACCAAGTTGCTCAATTCAATTTCATGGCACCAAATTTCTTAGCTGCTTGCTGTTGTTGTCTCTGTTGTTTTCTTTGCGCCATTTGCTGTTTTCTCTGGGCCAACCGTTCCGCCGCTTCTTGTTTTCTGCGTTCTCTGTCTCGCTCTCAAATATAGATTACTACGGTATATTACAATCTAGCTGCACAATTATTTCCTATGTGTGAGTTTGTCTAACTAGTCTTTGGATCCGCTTCCAAGACTAGTTAGACAAACTCACACATAGGAATCAATTGTGACAAGATCCTTAGCGCTAGGCAGAAATTTGACCAAATAGGTATTTTGACAAACGCAAAATTTCGGTGATTTGTAAAATCACTACGTGATCCATCTCTTTAACACAGAGCGCCAAGGCGCAGTTTGTTTTTTTTTTGTTAGAAAACCGGTTGGACCGCGCAGCTATCACCTGACATTTACGTATTGATTACTGAGCATAATCATTCTCGTTAAACAGATGTCACCTATCTTGATATGTGTAATTCTAATTTTGCGCAGACTTTAGTCTAATGTACTGACTTTCTTTAGCCCATTCCTCGGCCTCACTACCGAATGACATGTCACACACGCATACATGTAACAGGTCGTCGGCCGAAGGGGGCTTGGGGGGCCTGGCGCCGGCCGGAGGGGTCTGAGCCCAAATTCTAGGGACGGGTTGGGCACTAAAACACTTTAAAATTGCAATTTTTCGGCTAGAAATCGTCAAAAATCGCTAATTTGGGCTCAAATACAGCTAAAAGTGCTGTTTTACAGGCGATTTGGGCAATTGTTGTCAGGAATTGCAAAAAATTTGCTCCAAAAATTTCTTGCCCGAAATTGGAGGGGGAGGTCGGAAAAACCGTCTCGGGGGTCCCATCTGGCGAGGCCTGGCCTGGCCTAAGTCGGGTAAGGCTCAGTTCGCCCCGGACCCCCTGTTACATGTATGGATGTCATACATGCAACAGCTCCGGCCGGGCCGACCTGGGGGGAGGGGGTAGGGGGGTTTCCTCAGGTGGGGGTCGAGGGGGGTTTCGCCCAGACGGGGGGTCCCAAAATTCAAAAAGCTCCAAAACGCCTGGAAATGCGCTTTTAGCACGTTTTTTTTCACTAAGGACGCTAAAAATCACAATTTTAAGCTGCCAAATAGCGTTTTAGGGCTAAAAACAAGCAAAAAATGACAAAAAGGGCTTACAAAAACACCGATTTCTCTTCAATATCAGCAGTGGAAACGCCAAATTCGGTTCCCAAAGGCTTTTTAAGCGAATTTTAGGCTAAAAATTAGTGATTTCTGAGTCAGTTCGTTAGTACTGGGAGCGACTACTAGTACTTGTATGTTTGGGTCGGGGGGGGGTCCCTCAACCTGTCTCGGGGGGGGGGGGGGGTTGGCCTTTCCAGCAGGGGGGTAACCCCCTACCCATACATGTAACAGCTCCGGGCCGACCTGGGGGGGAGGGGGGTAGGGGGGGTTTTCCTCAGGGGGGGGGTCGAGGGGGGGTTTCGCCCAGGTGGGGGGTCCCAAATTTCAAAAAGCTCCAAAACGCCTAGAAATGCGTTTTTAGCACGTTTTTTTCAAAAAGGACGCTAAAAATCGCTATTTTAAGCTGCCAAATAGCGTTTTAAAGCTAAAAACAAGCAAAAAATGACAAAAAGAGCTTCCAAAAACACCGATTTTTCTTCAATATCAGCAGTGGAAACGCCAAATTCGGTTTCCAAAGGCTTTTCAAGTGAATTTTAGGCTAAAAATTAGTGATTTCTGACCCAGTTTGTTAATACTGGAGCCACTACCACGACTTGTATTTTTTGGTTGGGGGAGGGGTCCCTTAACCTGTCTCGGGGGGGGGGGGGGGTGAGGGGGGGTTTGGCCTTTCCAGCAGGGGGGGTAACCCCCCAAACCCCCCCTAGTACATGTATGCCCTTACCCCCCTAGTACATGTATGATGGATGTGACCAATAACGACAGGTGTAATTCTAATTTTGCACAGACTTTAGTCTTTGGCTTTGGTTAGCCTATACCTGGACCTCACTACTGTAATGATGACATGTTACCCGAGTGATAAAGAGATTATATACTTGCCTTTATCGTCAGTGGGCGTGAACTGAGCATCGTTCCAGTCACCAGTCCATTCAGATTCATTGTTATCAACAACTTGCTCATCTTCCCATCCCGTCCAATCGTTGTCTTTTGACTTCTTGTCCAACCGAGTGCTAACAGGGGCGGACGGACCAATCACAGTACTCGAAGACAAATTGGATGTTCCTTTAGCAGGTTTGACTGCTGGACACTCTCCTAATAATTCCGACACAAATGCATCGTCATCCATGGCAGGTGTGGACGATTTGGAACCACCCAAACGCATGCCCGAATGGCCGGACCGCACCTGTCTAGATGGTTCCGGCGGCTTAGGGCTAGACACTGCCTGCAGACAGATTAATGTATTACTGACTCAAACGTAACATAAAACCAAAAAAAATTACAGGTTCAATATCATCCCAGCCAGTCCAGTTTTCCTCATCTTCATCATCCTCGTCCCATCTACTACTCTCTTTCTTGGGCTCTTTCTTTTTCTCTTCAGTCATTGGCCGGCTGTCTCCCCACGAATCGTCCAAGTCGCCCCAGCCATCATCATCGTCAGCTGCAGTCTCATTGGCTACCAAAGGAAGCGGTTCCTTTTGTGTCTCCGGTAAAGTGGGCGTGGCGTCGCGGATGGGCACCGAGCGCTCATTGGCGACCGGGGCCGGGGGAGTGGGCGTGGAAGACTTGTAGAACTTGCTGGACAAGGCACCCAAAGCCCAACTGGCCCACTGAGGCACTTTGTCTGAGGACAGCACGCCGCCCCCGCTGCCCGCCTGCACTTGCGCCTCCAGTTCGGCTATGGCTTCTGGATCTTCAGAGGCTCTCTCCAGCTTATCCAGGAAACCACGAACCGACTTGAACGCCTGATCTCGCACCTAGACAACACTTTACTTTACTACAGCTAGCCTACTCCGTCACACACTGGATCTCATGACATACAATATAAACACATTTAACAGATCCAGGCCGGGGAGGGGTTGGTGTCACGCAGGGTCAGGGGTACCAATGGTTCGTGACACTAGCATACATGTAACAGGGGGTCTGCCCCACCCCACTTACTGTAGGTCAGCCAGATCGCCCTTCGAGACAATATCTCCGATCGCCCCTCCGATTTTTCTGGCAAGTAATTTTTTGAGTAAACTTTTGCGATATTTTAGAATTTCAGACACAAACATTGCTAAATTCACCTGTGAAACAGCGCTTTTTAGCTGAACGTGAGCCCAAATTAGCGATTTTTGACGATTTTTAGCCAAAAAATGGCAAATTTTAAGCGTTTTGAGTGCCCAACCTCTCCCTAGAATTTGGGATTAGACACCCTGGCGGCGTCAGACCCTCAACCCCGCTCCCCCTTCGGCGGATGACCTGTTACAAATATGGACACCAGTACCTCCAGTACCATTATCATACGCTGTTGACCAGACATGGGCTACTCAGCATATCGGCTGAAGGGGGGGAGCGGCGGCTAATGGGGGTTGAGGGAGGGGATGGTAAGTCCAAAGTCCGATTATTGGCTAAATTAAAGGTTTCGCCGTAAGTGCCTGACTGTATTATTTTTAAGACCGATTGTAACTTTCGCCACGCGGGAAGCACTGCACTTTCTAAATGGTTAGCAACTTAGCAATTTAGGCTTCTGCAGACTTGGAAAGTGCGTCGGTACTTTGCCAGTCCAGCTGAGTCTAAATTGAGTGGCTGGCAGCGATTTGGAAATTGCCAGTGCCACCCGGCTGGCAAAAGTAAACTAAACTGTCGGCCTTAACTGATTATGCAGAAAGTTGGAATAGTGTGTAAGTAAGTAAGTAAGAAGTGAGCAGACCTGTTTCTCCGGGTCAAAGGTGAGGGCGCAGAGAGCAGGCAGGATTCGGTTGGCGATTTCGGTCAATGGGTAGTACTGCTGCGTGGCTGACAGAGCCAACACACCCGCCACTCTGGCCGGGGGAAAGGGGTCTTTGAGTGCGCGCGTGCAGCCAGACACCAGAATCTTCTGCCGGTGCTGCGGGTGCAGATAACTGCCCACTTTGCCCAGACAGATCGTAGTGTTGGTTCGAATTCCTGCTTGGTCGTCTTTCCCTACAACCACACACGTACTACACCCTCCAGCTGGAAAGGCCAAACCCCTCACCCCACACCCCCCGAGACAGCTTAGGGACCCTTCCCCGACCCAAAGTACAAGTATGTACTAGTAGCGGTTTGTACCACTTTCCTCTGTTACAGTTTCCTCCGTTTTGAAATTTTAGAAATAATTTAACGAGTTTTAGCTCCTATAAGCGTAAAAGTAGCTTTCGGTTCTAAAATAAAATGATGAAAATGTTTAGCACTGTTTGGTAGTAGTACCGTTAGCAGAAGAACGCGTAAAATAAGTTTTATTTCACTGTTGTGCTGTTATATAAGTGCATAATAGAGCGACGGATTTACTGATTCCCCACTTTCTTTGTTGGTCTCTTATGGTTGCGCAATTGCGACCGATTATCGATTGGAACTACATAATAGAAATGAGGAAACAAGAATATGAGCGGAGGAAACCGAGGAAAGAAGGAAAACGGAACACGCTGATAAAACTTGTACACAAATTGTAAAAAAATACTACTTGAAACCATACATGAAACAGAAGGGCCCTGGAGTCGGCCTCCCGCCAGTCTTAGGCCAGACCCCCCCCCGATCGGGACCGCCCACGAGACGATTTTTCCGACCCCTCCGATTTTCCGGTAAGCAATTTTTTGAGTAACTTTTGCGAGTTTTTTGAATTTCAGACACTAAAATTGCTAAAGTCACCTGTAAACAGCACTTTTTAGCTGTACTATAGCCCAAATTAGCGATTTTTGACGATTTTTAGTCCAAAAAAGCTATTTTTTTGCGGTTTTTGAGCGTTTTTAGTGCGCAACCCTGCCTCTGAAATTTGGGCTCAGACCCCAGCCACCAACCCCTCCCAATCGGTGGATGACCGATTACACAGATGCTTGAAACAGACCTTGTAGTCTGGCCAAATGTTTCATTAGTTCGACGTTCAAGTTTTGGTAGTTGAGTTTGGGCGCCAAAAACACCATCGACTTTACAGTGCTCTCTCGAACGGCCGGATTAGTGTCCAGGAACCCGGTGGCCAGGTTACTGAAACCAACAAACAATCAATGGCGCATTGTGCACAGGACGGTGTCGTAAAAGGAGAGACACCTGTAAATTTTGTCGTTGACAATGGCCGGACTGAGGTGGTCAATGAACTCTTCTATTTTCTCCAGTAACTTGACGCGCGTGGCTCGGTCGGGAGAACCGAACAGTTTGACGATGCAAGGCACTATTCTTTCCTGGTACTCCTCCGGCCCTAGCAGCTTGCCGATGCGAAACAGTGGAGACAGCACACTCGAACCTGCATCGCCGAATTCGTAGGCCTCAAAACCAACCAAATTATTCTATGCCACATGCAATTTAGCCTTTCAGCAAAAATGAACTCTCGTAAAATAGCGTTTTTCGACCGCTCGTTCGCAATCCAATAATTTGAACAGTTTATTACTACCAAAAATTTGCTAACAAGAAGAAAAAAACATTTTGGTGGCAGAGTAGAAATACGTCTCATTAATCAATCCGGATATTCGCCATCCGGGCAAGATTTAGCCAGATCTCAATTTTTTACCACGTTATGTGTCTCGTTAATCCGGGCACAATTTTCGATCCTACTTAGCACCAAAATGATTCGTTATTCAGGATTTCACCAATAGAATAAACTCAAGCGCGCCGCCTCATTTCAGACGTGCATCTTTAATGGATCATGCTTTCTGTAATTTTTTGCCTTTTTGTTTGTTGTTTCTGCTGGTAGCAAACTTTACAATTAGCCATTTTGAGCCAGATAAATGTAGCGTAGAATGGCGACACTTGCAGAGGATAAGTAAAAGACATCCCACTGTAGAGTTATGCAAAAATCCGGATCGATGTTTTTCAATTTTTAAGTTTTTTCGACCATTTTCAGGAGGCTGAGCCAGATTAGGTCCACCTACTCTAACCAATTTCATGTGCAACTTATGAAGACTGTCATTTAGACGCTTCCACCTGGAAAACAATTTTAGCTTTGATTCCTTAATACTAATACGGACAACAGTCCGGCTTAACAAGACACAACAACTGTATAAGCAATGTTTCACACCACCTTTCTAATTGTTTTCATTCGACTACTAGGATTTAATGGAAATCACCTGAATGAGTTTGGGAAGCATCTTGTACTTGGCAATGTCATCGGGAAACATGTCCAGATTGTCCTTCAAGTGCGCGAAAAAGGCCGTCTTCTCTCTGGACTCTTTCAACTGAAACTCCTCCAGGAACAGCAATGTCTCCACAAATTTATTCCGAAAACATCCGCCCTGACTCCTGCACTGCTCTAGCGCATTGTCTATGGTGACGTTCTGAGTTAACAGCCGTCCGTAGACTTTGTGCAGGTTGGTGGGAATGCGTCCGGGGTTGCGTCGAGGCTGGGAATCCCAGTCAGCGTCGAAGGAATTAAAGATCTCCCAGATCAGCTGAGCCAAACCCACTGTGTCGGGTTTTGCCGAACTAAATTATATATCTGTCTAGTAGACAGAAATGGATTAAAAGTAGTAGCACCGAAAATCAGAGGCGCTTTCGAACCCGCCCAGTTTCCAGTCGCCGGTGGCAGTGACGTAAATTGAGCTCTTCACTGAATTATGGCACAGCTTGGCTTCGGTGTGTAGGAAACACAGCCCGTTCTGAAACCAGCTCTCTCAACCACAATCATACATAGCACGGAAAAATCCGGAGGCGGGTTAATGTGGGCTTTCTCAAAGTCCAAACTGTTAACTTCATTTTTTAAATTATGTTTAAATGTGTCAAATTGGCTTCTTGTGTATTGACAGAAGTGTTAACGGTTGTTGCTTTTGACAAAAGAACTTTCTTTCGTGCAGGTCTCAGTTTTCACAAAATTGTATAAAAAACGAACAGTTCACATCATTAGTAGGGGACGTATTGTAAACGTCCCAAAATATCTTTATTTTGAAACATTAGCATTTAGCTATTTTATCGGATTGAGTCAGTTTTGCTGAAATTGTGCTTGACTCAGAACCTTGTTTCGATATTTTTTCATTTTTTTCATCTAAACGACGCAGTTAGTTACTAAAAAGGACGAGTTAAAAGTAAGACATATATTCTTAGTCACTGCCTGCCTAGTTGGGAAAATCGTTAAACTACGTACTAACAGAAAACAGAGGCCAAATGACACAGCGCAGACTCAATCATTACCATAATTTCGTGCAATCCCCAAGAAACCAACAGGTCCTTCTGTTGGCTGCGTAAATTGGTTTCTGTCAGGTACAAACTCAGAGGTTTGCATTGTTCCGTTGTCAAACACACCAGTTTGTCTGTCTGCAAGTCAATTATAACCTTAAAAAGAAGCTAGCAAACAGCTCCAATACTTCTAAACTGTCAAGGTAAGTGAGAACACTGGGGTGACGCAGTGTTCTGAGCCTAGCGATCTGCGATTTCAACCAATGCGCCCCCTCACTACCTGTCGACGCCCAGAAACACGTTGCCGTTTCTGTGCAATTCTAAAAATAAGACATTTTGCGTTCAGCTAGTTGATAGATATGCAAACCTTTTTCTTGGCATAACCGCAAGAGATGCCGCGGAAGCTGTGGAATGACTCGTCCGGCGGAACTTCGTAACCGAAATCTTTGAGCGGGTCGCGCGAGAAAAAAGACGAGAACATTGAAGACATCGCGCGCGCGCTTTACCTTGGAAATTCGACCAACCACAAACAAAAACAACTATTCTGTATGACGAAATAAAAGATAGAAGGAGGGATATGTGTTAATGTTTGTTAATTGAAAAAATACAACGTGTACACGCGACGATAGTTATCCAAAACGTTAAGCACGCTATTTCCGAGAATAATAGAGTAAAAATAGAGTATATTCAAAATCAGGGGCGTCTGCTCTGTTCCCATCAAAAAATAGAATGAAAATAGAGTGGGTGAAAAATTGATTGAAATTTCACCAAGTTTCAAGGCAAAAGTACAGTAGAAGTCATTGGAAGCATTTGGCACTAACTAGTAGATTGCCAGCTCACGCCGCAGTTCGAAACTGCTGAGACTGTTTTTTCGTATCCTCCGACTTATTGGAAGAGAATTTCGAGCCAACTGTCTTTGCTTTATTTTCCGAAATTACAGCACAAACTAGCATTCTAATAGACCTGCCTAACTTGAGAAATCAGCAGCTGGACAAAACACCTCAACGCCTTCCCGCCATATCTACCAATGGCTGCCTGTTATATTATATAACTATGGATGGATTGTCGGGGCGGGGCCGTCGTAGCTCCTGCGTAGACCACGCTACTACGGGCCCATCACGCACTCCCACATCCTACCCTTCCTTCGCTACTAGCCTAAACACATGCTCGGTGTCAGTCTGAGCGGGTCTCAATGGTAGCCGTCCCTGTTCCCGTATGTCCCAACACGTGTGGTTGCTATTGTAGCTTTAGGTGCTTAGGCAGCTCCAGTCCGTTCCCATTTACCTACTCGCTGTCACCAGCTTTCCGTGGCCTGGGTTAGGCTTTGTGCCGACAACCAACTCTTTGAGGCAATAAACTTGCCCCGCCGAGAGGATGAACGCACGACCACGCGCATAGTGGCTTTGCGACCTAAACCACTACACCAACTGTGCCGGCGTTACATATACTGTACTGTACTGTACGTGCTAGATAGCAATAAACAATGCTTTCTTCAACACATTACATAACAGACTTCTCAATGCAACAGTTCTGACACATAAAAGTGCTGGAATCAGAATAGCATGAGTAACGCATATCGGCAACACAGTCATCACAGAAGAGTGCAGAACAATGACGAGATTTTTGCCACGAAATGGCTGAAAAGGAATACATACGGTAGAGATTGAATTATATGACAGAAATTCTGTTTAATGTGGTACGATTATGTATTCACGCGCTCGAACTGGATTTTTTGCGTGACCATGTCCACTTACATTTTGGGCTTATCTGGGGTAGGGAAATTACAATCTTTTACCTTCATATTGTCTGCAGGAGCAGAAGTATCAACCAAGCGGTGCAGGTCGCTGGCTCTGTCCTTGACAAGTTGCAAAAGGTGGATATCTGACATGTGAGGAACCTGCTCGACGACTTTCCTGAGCTTCAAAACAATGTCTTGCCGCAGAATACTGGCTTATATATACTACTTCTACGTACCATCACATACTCCACAGTATCGTTTAGCCGGGCATCCTTGTTGCAGCGCCGGTGCGTTTGGGTGATGTTTTTGTCTGTGTTGACTTCGTCCACTCCGACTTCCAAACTGTGCACTGCAGATGTCACAAGAATATTTTTACCGGTTGAACTCATGACTAGAGTCTTGACTGTACACTGTAAATAACCACCATAACTTAACAATGCAAAGTAAGGTAAAAGAAAACCAACAAGCAAAACAAAAACAGCAAAGTAGTAGCGCATTCAAAGGAAGAAGGCTATTATCTCGGAAATACAACGTCCATAAGTTTTCCAGGAAAAGCGGGACAATGGAACAAACATGACATGGACCACCCTGATTTTTAGATTTCGGCTTGCAGAACCAGCAGCAGCAGCACTTTTAATATTTTCGCCCCGAAATTGTAAAATACATGCCATACATGGGCCAGGGGTGTGTGGGGGTATACCCATCCCCCTCGCCGGCCAATCCCGTCCCCCCTCGGCCGGCCATACCCCCTCCCCACCCCCTCGCCGGCCAATCCCGCCCCCCCTCGGCCGGCCATACCCCCTCCCGGAGAGAGAAAATTTTCGCTTATTTAAGGCAAAATAGACGTTTTGACCATTTTTTCGGGACCCCCCCGCCCCGAGGTCTCCATACCCCCTCCGGATTTTTCCGGCTCATGTATGATTCATGTCCACTTATCTTGTTAATGAATGCTGAAAATTTGAGCCAGATCGACAAAGAAGTGACCGAGAACGAACTGTCTGAGTAAAGTAGTAAAAGTGGCTGGAAATTTTTAATCAATAGGTACTGTAGGTAATTCGCTCCTTTCCCTATATTTGCCAAAACTTCTTTGACCTTCTCCCTCCAGCCTAAACTTGGCCTCCAAACAGTCTCCTCTAAATCTAAACTTGAATACTTGGCCTGAAGCCTGAGTAAAGTAGTAAAAGTGGCTGGAAATTTTTAATCTATAGGTACTGTAGGTAATTCGCTCCTTTCCCTATATTTGCCAAAACTTCTTTGACCTTCTCCCTCCAGCCTAAACTTGGCCTCCAAACAGTCTCCTCTAAATCTAAACTTGAATACTTGGCCTGAAGCCTGAGTAAAGTAGTAAAAGTGGCTGGAAATTTTTAATCTATAGGTACTGTAGGTAATTCGCTCCTTTCCCTATATTTGCCAAAACTTCTTTGACCTTCTCCCTCCAGCCTAAACTTGGCCTCCAAACAGTCTCCTCTAAATCTAAACTTGAATACTTGGCCTGAAGCCTGAGTAAAGTAGTAAAAGTGGCTGGAAATTTTTAATCTATAGGTACTGTAGGTAATTCGCTCCTTTCCCTATCTTTTCCAAAAACTTCTTTGACATTCTCCCTTCAGCTTAAACTTGGCCTCCAAAAGGTTTTCTCTAAATCTAAACTTGGACACTTGGCCTGAAGCCTAAGTGTAAGCAATCTGAACACAACAACTTTAACCTAATCTGTCTTTCAATTTTATGTAAATTTCGATCGCTCTCCTCATCCAATTTTTTACCCACTCTATTATCATTCTATTTTTTGATGGGAACAGAACAGACGCCCGTGAATTTTGAATCCACTCTATTTTTACTCTATTATTCTCGGAAATAGCGTGCTTAACGTTTTGGATAACTATCGTCGCGTCAACGTGTACAAATAAACTACGATAATACTGGTAAACAGATTCTGTGATGTGACAAACATTACACATATTTTAAACTACGGTACACTCTGATCTGTGTAAATTTGGGCTAATCTGACCTGCTGCTTCAACGCGCCAATTTCAACTGCTAGTACAATATTGACACTGCTACTATTCTTTTGGTTTGAACTAATAAAACTATTGGAAGCGTTACGTTATGTATGTACTTGAATAAGCAGTCGCTGTTGTAAACGGTATACGACAACGAATGTAGGTATAGAATTCTACGCTCATTTTTCAAAGAAGCAAAGTCAGCTATAGTTACAAAGCAGTAGCAGTAAAGAACGCTTTCGAGGCGTTCAAAGCTTTAACAGGCACCCATCGGTTCATTTCCGGTCGGTATTCTTCGACCACATCCATCAAACCCTTATCACCACGACCTCCCATAGCCAGCACCTTATCGTCGCAATTAACCAGACACAACCCATCCCTTGCGCCCAATTCCAAGTTGGCCATGTCAGTCCACTTGCCTTCTCTCGGATCCAGTCGTTGACACGCACTCAACTTCTGTTCTTTCTTATTGCTACCCCCAGCCACAATAATGCTTGAATACAAAGTGGCAGCTGCAGCGTCCAAACGAGGTTCCTTCAGCGGAGACGATTTCGACCATTTCTGAGAGCCAATTTCTAGCACCGACACGTTTGAACTTATAGATTCTTCGGTGCAGCCATTCACTCGACCTCCAATCAAGTAAACAGAGCCGTTCAGTTCGACGGCACAGTGACTGCCTCGACTGTGTCCCATAGGCGCGGCAGCGGCCCAAGTGCGAGCGTTTAGGTCGAAGATTTGGTAGTTATCCAGAGAGACTCCTGCCTTACGCCAGCCGCCAAACACAAACCAGTGATGAAGTGTATTTACCGAAGCGCCGAAGCTTCTTTTGTAGTTCATAGAAGCGGCCGGGCGCCAGGCAGTTGGTTGCTGGAGCAACGGCAAGACCAAAGTTGAGTCCAGAAACTGGGAGTGGTCAGAACCGCCTGTGACGTACAGTTCCGACGCGTTCAACAAGGCAGTCATGTGCCCTGCCCGAGCGGGCAATTTATAGTCAAGCTGTCTATTGCAGTGTGGTTGGCCCGGCACGTACAGATAAAGGTTTCCCGTTCCGGCGGACTCTTGCCCTCCTATCAAGAGAACTGATGGATGGGAAGAGGAATATTTCTGTCTGAGAAAAGCTGTTTGCTCACTGCACTCGGAATGCTTTAGACGGTGATCAAATCTTAGTGTAGCTTCTGAAATTGAGGTGTTCTTCTAATTTTACGAGAAAGATAAGGTATATCAAGAACCTGTCAATTGGTTCTGCAGGCCTTGAATGGCTCGTTCGGCGGTAGCACGAATTTGAGTCCACTGAACCAATTCGTTCTCTATGCGAGTGATCCGAGCGGTTTGTTCTGAACTACCGGATTCAATCAACTCTATTCTTTTGCTCAATGACTCCAGACGACTCTTGTACTCTGCGATTAGTGCGCTGTCCTAAATAACATGCGACTTCTTACCAAGTATAAAGAAAAAGTTAGCCTGAGTCTGTGAAGTGCCATGAGTCTACTGCCAAAAGTAACAGTTTCACGGTGTAAAGAATGAACTTGCCCTGGAAGTGCGTACATCGAAGTAGAAGTCCTGCATGAGATCGATATCAGTCCTGTGCTTTTCAGCCACGATTTCCTGGCTTATATTAAGCAACGCATCTCCTAGGCCTTTTGTCTCAGTGTTCGACTGAAACAACTCTATCAACTGTCGCACAGAGTTCAGACGGGCCACTAGAATCTCGTGCAGAAAAAGCATTTTAGTGGCATTGGTGCTCTGAAAAGTTGAGTCTAGTGTACGAAATACGTGACTCTGATTTAAGAAAGTCACCTCTTTTTCCAGTAACTGGTGATCAAAAGTTGTGATCACGTTGTTCTCACTCAAAACGGCGCGAATCACATCGTAGAGTGCTGCAAATTGCGTCATCAGTCGTTTGATTCTGGTGTCTTCGAATATTTCCTGGTGACCCTTCGATAAAACCATTCCGAATGACGTTTTACAAGTTACACGCTAGACGCCGAAGGAACCTGTACAATGTGCTGTAATACTGTGCGTTGCTTATCTATGTAGTAGGCAGCGACCAAAAACAGGTCAAAGTACATAGATGCAGGTTTTGTTTACATTTTCTTTTGGAAGTCAGCTTTTACTTTTATCAGAGTTCAACTGCGACAAACAGAAACTAATTCTGACAGGCTGTCACATAAAAAAGCTCAATTGTTCCGGTTTGCGGCTGCTGTCTGGCAGTGGGGAATTCTCAAAAACGTCTGGTGGCAATCGTTACAGATGTTGTATGTCGGGAGTTGTTATGTGTTGACGTCAGGCTGTTGGCCAGGTATAAGGGCCGAGGGTTGCGTCGTGTAGCAAAGGTGTGCATCCGTCAGGGGCGGCGCAAATTAGCGCGGCTTTAGTTTATGACACCCAACAACTGTGTCCCATAGCCCTGATATATGGAACGCCAAATGGCGGGCAGAAACGTTTTTTTGCGATTCGCCTTTACACTCGCGGCACCCGGACCCTTCTAGTGTGTCTCTCTTACTGCTTCTATATATGTGCTTTACTCCACACACAATATGTACATATTTCATTTCATAACCGCGCTAGTAAGTGTTTTTAATTAATTTCTATTTTTAACTAAAATTACATACATTACAATAAGAAATTTGTTTTTTTTTACTTCAGATTATGTTTAGCTGTGTAGTGAGACGGATTTCAGAAAGACAAGCCGTATAACTGGACTACAGTAGCTTTGACTTTGGTGGTGCTGGGCTATTCACTTTTTGGAGGAGTTATATTTCCCTACTTGGAAAATCCGGCCAGCTTGGAAGCGAAACGCTATCTGGCATCGTCGATTATAAACTGTTCCAGCCGATTCCTTGGAGGACGCGGGTACTTTGACCCTTACAGAAAAGCGAAAGACTTGTTTTATGACTGTGTCGAGCCGCAACTGCCACATATGGAATGGAGTCTGATCAGTGCCACTGTCTATGCGTTCGCATCTATTACTACTCTCGGTATTTTCCATCTACAGTACACATTCTCTGGCAGAAACATTTACATGCAGACAAGAGTCAGCAATAACACAATATAAAATACAAACCGCAAAGCAAATATGCGAAGCAGACAAAATTAGAGCAAAACATCACACAACATAAAATACGCGCCACAGCAGAGACGACAAAAATTGAACTGAAAATAACACAACCCAAAATACACACCACACCAGAGCAAACCAGACAAAATTAGAACAAAACCTAACACAACGCAAAATGCGCACCACCGCAAAATAATACAAAAAATTAACAGAATATAACATAAAACAAAATACACACCACACCAGAGCAAACCAGACAAAATTAGAACAAAACCTAACACAACACAAAATGCGCACCACCGCAAAAGAATACAAAAAATTAACAGAATATAACACAACCCAAAATACACACCACACCTGAGCAAATCAGACAAAATTAGAACAAAACCTAACACAACACAAAAAGCACACCAACGCAAAAGAATACAAAAAATTAACAGAATATTATGCAACCCAAAAAAGTACACTTCACACCAGAGCAAACCAGACAAAGTTAGAACAAAACATAACACAACACAAAAAAACAAAAAAATGGAACACAACACAAAATGAGCTCCACAGCAAAAGAAAGACAAAAAATATAATGTAACGCAACCAAAAATACACACTACAGCAAAGCAAAGAAAATTAGAGCAAAACATCACACAACATAAGGCAAACATCAACGCAGAGCAGACAAAAACAGAACAGAATATAACACAACGCAAAATCCGCACCGTTGCAAAGCATACAAAAATAGAACAGAACATACGAACACGACATACACACAATAGCAAAGCAGATAACAGCACAAAATAACACGATACAACTCTATAATAGAAAACAGAAGAAACGAAAGATAAAATTAATAGAAAACCTCTCATGCATTCAGAGTTCTTGATTGAGTGATTTTCATAAAATAACCAAATAAGGTGTGCTTTTAGGGTTTGGGTCGCTAGCAGTGATGACTCGTTCCGGTCGGATTGTGTATATGATTTATTGCCTTCTGGGGATGCCGATAGGCATTATGCTTATGGCTCACATCGGCAAATACATGGAAGAAGGCGCCGGACTGATTAAGCGAAAAATGGACGAGTGGTACAAGGCGAGAAAGAGAAAGAAGAAGGCGCTAGAGGAGAATTGTCACGAAAAGAAACTGGAAGATGGTCTGACCAATAATAATACCTCTTCACATGCAGAGGACGGAAATGGCAAAGAGAAGTGCGAGGGAGAGCAAGCGGGGGACGCGGAGGAAGAGGAAGAGGAAGAAGAAGGAGAGGAGTTTGAAATGAGCGGCTTGGTTATTTTGCTGCTGTTTTTCTTCTACGTGCTTGTTGGCGTGTCTGCCATGTATTTCTCAAGTGGAATTCATGTGGTTGATGGCATTTATCACAACTTTCTCTCTTTTACCGCTGTCGACTTAGCAGGAGTTGTTTCGTTGAGGTGAGTATAAGTAGCTATTTTCTAGTTCACTAATGTTGAGGTGTTGAGTGAGATGATGGGTTTTGCTCCGAAAACCCATTTACAAACACTTTTTGGCCCGAACTGAGCCTTGTAGTACAAGCCAAAATTAGCCGATTTAGATAAAAATCTGCAATTTTTGAGTTAGCCTAGGCTGTGCAGTTAAACTGAGTAGTGAAGCGCCATGGCGATCATATTTTATGGATGGCCGAGCCGGCTGAGTAACTACGCCCGTCAAAAATGTTGTCTGCAACCAACTGCCCAAAAGCGCCACTTTCTTATACGTTTGGATACTCAAATAGCTTTAAGACGGAACAACATTTAACACAAAACGGACTTATTCTAGCAACCATTTGTTCCAATCGGGACATGACGTGGGCAAAGGAAGACTGGTGATTAACTCCTCAGGCTCTGTCTGACCTCCCCCTCCCTGGTCGCCGCCTCCCCTGCAGAATTTTTTGGATGAATTTTGTATCGAAAATTACTATAAAAGATGCCTAGATTATGTGTAAATGACCTTGGATTTTTAGTAAAAAAATTGAACTTTTGGCTTAACACCCCTCAACACTCCTCAAGCGCTACCACCCTTCAGCTCCGCTCAGGAATTGAAAATTTACCACCCCTTCAGCCGAAATGCTAATCCATGTCTGGTAATTACTAATTAAATAGAGTAGCTGGCATACATATAACAGCTCCGGGCCGACCTGGGGGGAGGTGAGTAGGGGGGGGGTTCCTCAGGTGGGGGGTCGAGGGGAGTTTCGCCCAGAGGGGGGTCCAAAATTTCAAAAAGCTCCAAAACGCCTGGAAATGCGTTGTTAGCGCGTTTTTTTTCAGTAAGGACGCAAAAAATAGCTATTTTAAGCTGCCAAATAGCGTTTTAGAGCTAAAAACAAGCAAAAAGTGACAAAAAGGGCTTCCAAAAACACCGATTTCTCTAAATATCAGCAGTGGAAACTCCAAATTCGGTTTCCAAAGGTTTTCAAGCGAATTTTAGGCAAAAAAATTAGTGATTTCTGAGCCAGTTCGTTAGTACTGGAGCCGCAAATAGTACTTGTATTTTTCGGCCCAGGGGGTCCCGTAACTTCTCTCGGGGGTTTGGCCTTTTCAGCTAGGGGTAACCCCCAAACCCCCTAGTACATGTATGGTAGCGGGTAATTAATATGGTCTCTTAAACTGCAGGTGGTTACTATTTCCAATCGGCCTAGCCTACGTGATGGGAGGTCTGGCACTGGCGACAATTGCCATTGGAATTCTGGGCAAATACCTGCAACAGTTGCACTACTGGGGCCGCCAACTGAAAAACAGTGGCCGAACGCGCATCCGTTTTGGTGGCAAAAAGTATATTAGCGTTTTTTGGTCAGCACCTGCAAGTAGGTTGCGTACTGTTGCAGCGTTACTGTTAACGATCTGGTGAAGGGTCTGGCCAAACAGTGGGGAGTGGACGAAAGTCAGATAAAAAGTACAAATCTCGATTCGTTGGTCGAACATATAATCGCAGTGAAGGAGGGAAAAGCAGAAGGTAATAAATTATTCGCGGGATGCTTTTCGCAGCTGCTGCCGTTAGCGCCTGAATAATAGCTCAATTTGCTCTAACCAATTGCTTTGCTTACAGAAAATCCGCCTCCGCCGGAAGAAACGCCGCCACCTCAGCTACCTGGTAAACACCAGCTGGCTAGTTATATCCGCTTCTGCTGTTTATGTAAATTTGTGTTTTAGAGCCGGAATCTGAACCGGAACCGGAACCTCCGAGTGAACCAGAACCGGGTGCTTGGCTTTTGACATGTTTAGCTTGCTTCTCTAATATTGTGCTTCAACTGCAAACACTTTCAGAACCTGAACCGGAACCGGAACCAGAACCAGAACCGGAACCAGAACCGGAACCTGAGCCAGAACCAGAGAAAGAACCCACGCCAGATCCTCCAGAAGAACCTATAATTCCCTGTAAGCTTACAGCCACTCACTCAAATGCTTTTGCAGGCAGACTAACCAAAACGAACACTACACTAGACTGAAGAAGTTTAAAAAAGTGGTGGTCAGATTTTGGAAACTTTTAGTGTCAAATACAGTAGTCAAGCGTCCTAAATTATGAATTCTTGAAGAAAAAATAGTATACGTTTTCGGAAACTTAGCATTGACCTCAAAAGCACACACAAAAACATATTTTATGTAGAAATACAAATACTGTGTCGGCCAAAAAATTGGCTGACTTTTTTCGAGTTTTCCGAATAATTTCAAATGGCCACAATTCCGTCAATTTTTCACCAAATAAAAAGATTTTGGCACGTTATGTACAACTATTAATTTCTAAGTATACTTCAAAAAGTTTGTTTTGGCCAAACCTGGCCTTCTAAAATTTAAACATACATATCTCACAAACCCTCCCTCCTCCAGTCTTTTCCAAGTCTTGAATTTTAACCAATCTTTACATGCATTACGCGGTCTTTTTTGGCCAGCATATTGAGAAACATACAATGTAAGTATAATGTTTCTTCGAAACGTATACAAAAAAACACGGTACTCACCCAATGTACTTCTAGTGGGCCCGTACGACGCAATCGCAATCTTGAAATAACTTACTAAACAAAACATTGCTAACAACAAGACACCAACTGTCCACGTGCATGTACAGGCATGTACCTACCTAGTAAATCGAAAAAATACCTACGTATATACGGTATTTAACTAGCTACGTATTTAAGCCATCTCCGTGACAGAACCTCCCGAGGAGGAAGAAGCTGAAGAAGAGGCAGAAGCAGAGGCAGAGGTGAGTTCAGCCAGTGAGAAGGAAGAAGACGAACTGAAGCCAATCGACGTGGCCGCTCTGAACCAAGTCAAGTCGGCTCTGCGTCCCAGTCGCACCAATCCGCACAAATTCAGTGTCATTTACATGTGATTCTCTCTCTGCCTTAGATTCGACGAAACCAGTAAAATTTTTGCCTTTTATTTTGTCGTCCAGTATTGTTTGCAAAATTTACGGCCGGAAGAAGGAAGTCGATAAGGTGTCGTCTTGGAGAGGCGACAAATCTAACGACGAGCGACTAATAGACAGGGGAACAAAAACTAAATTGAATTGGTGTCTCGAGGGCTGTTCGTCTCGTTGCAATCGGCCTCTGGTCCTCTAAACGCCTCACCCGGCTTCAATCGATACCCAAAACGAACCTGTTGGCAACATGCAAAAGCTTATTGTCGGCTTTTTTTGCCTAGGCATTCTGCTGCAATTCACTTCCACAGGTAATAAGCGTTTTTGCTTGTTGAACGAACAGAACAAACTCAAAAATTCCTAACCCTTACTAACAGAAGCTACTCCATATGGAGTAGTACCCCACAAAGAATCACGTTTTGCGTGCGGCTGTTTGTTAGCCATGAATGTGATTGGAAAATGAAAGTGCAAAAAAGTGATTGGCCAGTCACACGTCAATCACGCTTTTTTGCCAGACAATGCGCAGTGCTGCATGCAACGCGTGATTGGCCAGTCACAGCAAATCACGCTTTTTTGAAAATTTCAGTGAATGCAAAAACATTCACTGCGTGATTACCATTTTTTAGGCATGCATTTCATGTCCCTATGGCCAGGACGCAAAAAATTTCTGCGTCTAAGAGCTAACTGACCGTTGTTCAAACAAGGGTAAAACAAAAGATTTGTACCGCTCAAAACGTATGGGCTTAAAGAAAATTTTAGAAATCACAAGATGTTTCATAAAAGACAAAAACCGTCAAATTTCAGGATATAATTTTAACTGATTCATTGCTACGACTACCTTATGGCTGAAAACGGGCCGGGCCAGTGGTGGATGTGTTTATTTTCTGTTATAAATATCTGAGTTTGTGAATTTGATTGAAGGACGTGCAAAAGAAGCGGAACCAATTGATGAGGACGAGTCAGAACTGCACGAATTAGCTAAGCGACATCTAATGCCGTCGTTTCTGCGCAAGTTGTTCAAGTTGCAAGAAGAAGCACAAGAAGCCATTGCGAAACAAAGCCGAATTAACGAAAAGATAGCCAATATGAAGAACAACCAATAGAACGCTGTCGTCTACATCCAGTATGACAGTGCAGGTTAAATGCGTCAACATACATTTATATATACTGACCACCTTTATTTATCACCAAACAGTGCAGGGTTGTCTAGCCACCATTGTTGTCCCTGAAGGGCAGTCAAAGGCATTTGCGAACGGCTGAAAGTTCCTCAGAGTTCCAATAACCCTCACTTTATCGGGAGGGTGCGAGTTTCTGAGCAACAGTTGCAACGTTATCTCAGGGTCAGTCGGTGTGCCACACCAGACTCCTGCGTAGCTGAGGAAAAAGAGTTGGTCGTCTGTAAACTGTTCTAGACCAGGCACCGGAGCTGATTTCTTCTTTTCCTGCGACTTTTTGAACGCCCAATACGCCATTCTGATACCTGAATATGCAAAAAAGCTACGTGTTAGCTGACTAGACGAAACCAAAAATCGCATCTAAATCTCTGCTAGAATGTATGAGTTTGAATTGCTGCAGCACATACAGCAACCGTCTTTACCTGAACCTGAGGGTAAATTAACTAGGTGGCCCTATTCCCCCATCCCGGAAACAGTTCAGAAACAAATAAATTAATGTCTTTTTATCCAAGTCTAACTGCTGAGCGAATGTTGTGAATCTTGGTCCGACAGGAAAATAAACTAAGTTTATGCCTGAACCCAAGAGTTTTTATTTATAGTGTGTTTTGAAATTGTTAATATGTCAGTTAGGCTGTGTAAATTTTGTGGACCGTAACTTTGCACCCGCAGACTGGGCTAGTCTAGTAGGCTGCAGCAGGCTCCTTGTATTGTAACCATTCCAAACGTGGGTTGCATTTAAAGAGTACACACTATCCCCGTTTCATGTCATACCTCCACTGTCAGCAATGTTTTCCCCTCTAGTCAGAGTTCCATCTACACAAAGGCCCATGTCGTTGTAGCAGAAGTTGCTGTACTCGGACACGATGCAACGCGTCATAGCTCGAAAGCCTCTCAAGCTGGAGCGATCCAACCAACGACCAAGCTGACCCTCCGGTCCGAAGTTAACGCCTTGGTCGTCAAAGCCATGCATCAGCTCGTGGCCTAGGATGGTTCCCAACGCACCGAAACTGATCGAATGAGGATAGGACGCATCGATTATTGGCTGCTGCAAAGATTATAACATCTGTTCTGTTCAGGTGCACTGTAGGGTACCTGCAGCAGACCAATCGGCAATGTCAATGTGTTGTATTCGGGACTGTACCAAGCATTGGCGAGCACAGGGGACTCGCCGAAAAAGTTATCTCTATCGGTTGGCAACATCAATTTGTAGGCCATCTCTGATACCTTCCACTTGGCCAATCGGTTATAGAGGTCGAAAAATCCTTCCCTCGATTTAAAGGTCAGGTTTCGATAGTAGTGATCAAGCTGAGTGTCATTCAGAATCCAATCAGGATAGCCTGAGTTCACTCTGACCTCTTTGACCTTTCGAATGGCATGCTCTTTGGTCATCAGGTCCATCCAGACTGTGTCTTTCAGCTGGCTTTGTAGAGTGCTCGTTATGTACGTAACCATGGGCGTGATTGAATGGTTAAACTGCGTATGGTTGTGGTATCTAAAACGTATATAATTCTGACCTGACCCTGATGTGACACGACTTGATCTGACCTCGCCTGACTTTATGTGACCTGACCTTAGACAAGTCCAAGAGAAGTAGAAAGAAGTACAATACTTTTGAATGTAGAGACGACCCATGGCAAATCCCAGATAGTCAGTAGTGAGACTGATGCATTGAACTCTCTGTGACGGCACTTCCCATCTCAAATCAACTGACTCAATCATGGCTGTGTGGATGTCGCGATAAGCATCGCTCAGTGACCACATGCGACTGTAAACCAGTTGCCAAATCAGGTAATTGTACACCACTTTGGACCCAACTTTCTTCAACAGTGCATTCAATTTGACAAAGTAGTCTGGATAAGTGAGCACTATGGTGACCCAAGGAAAAACATGTCTGTAAACGTCATTGGGCAGCAAATAAAACAGATAATTGTCCCAGTCAATCTCAGGAAACTTCTCCTTAAGATCAAAAATACTGTACGGGTTGTATTGCTTTTCATAGGAGAGGTCTTTTGGACCCATAATTTTCGCCAGATTTTTCTCGAAATTCATCAGGTCGGTGATGTCCACCGGTACTGTATCTGGCAAATCGATGTTCATGTCATGGGCCATGATGTCGACGGCAGCTTTGATCGTATTACGGTATTGAATCATGGTAGCTTTGCTGCTATTCAGGTAAACGCTTTTGTCTCCCAAAACCAAGCTCGCTTGATCCAAATAAAGTCGATTCTTTGTCACATTTCGCCAATCGACAGAGAACATTGGCTTTATTACGGTCGGTACCCCCCACTGCCCAGCCAGATAGCCGATTAGGCCGGATATGGACATTTTATTATCGTTCGGGCTCCAATCTTGCACCAGCAACGGCCACATGCCGACTCGGGAATTTCGAAGAAGGTAAATCAGCGGGTTCAGACGTGAAACATCGGGGGTGCGAACCAAATTTACGCACGAATCGAAGACATGCTTGGCTTTGCGCACTGATAATGGCATAGATCGATCGTTTTGGTCAACTTCACGCAATGCAGTGTACAGTTTTTCGGTGACGTCGTGTTGTAGTTTAGTTAAAGTGTCGTAGAGTCGATGCCCTGATAATGCCATAATAGAACATAATGCCAATTTTATCAATTACACAAAACAGAAGTTAATTTATTCGAAAATTATTTTTAAAAATTAAGCAAACCTGGAGGAGTAGGATTATTTCTGGACCAATTTCCGCAGGCGTATTCATAGAAGTCCACACAGGGATCGACCGTTTCATCCAAGCCCTGTCTGATATAATTTGGAGCATGTGTTCCTTCGTCGTAACCAGAGAAAATTAGGCTGGATCCGTCGTGAATTCCTTCCTTACATTCTTGGTACATGCGAAATAAAGTTACAATGGCCACAATGAGTAGAACGAAAAGCGTAAAGATCAAAATTGAAAGAACTATAGCCAGAATAAGTCGAGCGTTTTTTGACCTCATCTTACACCTACAAGACACCGAAAAGCATTAGAATATGTACGTGTTAGCAAAGACGCCGTACCCACGCTAGATAAGACTGGGTGAGTAATATTGTTTGCAATAGCAGTTTATTATCTGTACACGAGTTTTCATTTGAGAAGTGGTTCACTGAGTTCAAACAGATATCAGATTGAAAATTAACTTGTCTTGTCTTCATCAATGATGTCTTTACCAAAACATACCAGCATAGTACTAACGATTAGAATCTGATGCACTTCCTAGGTGAAAGAGCTCCAGCGAATCTGATGGCAGCGATGCACAGCACAGGTCTATGAGCTAAAGCAAATCTGATCTCAGTGATGCACCACCCAGGTGAAAGAGCTCCAGTGAACCTGATGTCAGCGATGCACTTCCCATTTCAAAGTGATCCTGATATGTCGGCCATACACCGTAGTGTATAGCGTAGGTGTGATACATGCCGTTAGCAGGCGCACAATTAGAATACTGCTCTTATCTGTGATTGCGCCTGCGTTGTAAACTAGAAGCGCCGCCTGCGCTATTATAGTGTGTCAGTCTGCTATCGTGCCTGCCTACGTGTGGTTATTACGATTGCCTAGGCGCTGTATTATTTTACTGTTGTGCACCGGTAAAGATTATTCATCTACTGGTCCGACTTCTCTCCGCCATAGCCGCCACTCATTGGCCATCTACACATTCACTAGTGGGCAACACGAACTTGCCAATACACTAACTGGCGACGCGGTCGGTCATTCACGCGGGCATCGGTGGAGAAGAACTAACTGGCGACGCGGTCGGTCATTCACTCGGGCATTGGTGGAGAAGAAAATTTTCCTTCTGCTAACGAAGAGCTGCTCGCTATCGGTCACTGCCAGAGGTTCTCCTTCCGTTTCGTCTGTATCATAGGTGATACAGGCAAACTCAATGGTTTCTGCGCCGCGTCAACTTCACATCATTTTGTGTACGTACAGTAGTGCTGGCTGCTACACAAAAACCACTGGGAGATGGCAGAACAAGTACAGAAGTTTCAAGTTCCTCTTCCAGAGAAGTTTTGCACAACAAAGGGCGACACACCTCCGCTGTCTTGGGGACAGTGGTTGGTGCAGTTCAACAACAACCTGGCTCTAACCGACGCGTGCCTGCCACAGACGCTGAAACTCACAGATGTGCAGAAGAACATGCTGTTGTACAACCTACTCGGTGTAGAGGGACAGCGACAATTCAGTGCACATCCAGTGGGGAAGAATACAGCCGGGTCAACATTTGCTGCCTACTTGGAAGCAGCCAAGTCAGTTTTTCACCATCCAGCCAATCCAGTGAGGGCTCACTTTGACTTTGGATGCAGGAAGCAGTCAGCGCATGAGACAGTCACTGAGTACCTCCTAGCTCTACAGAGTTTGCTGGAAGAGATCACGCTGCCAACAGCAAATGCCCAGGGCTTCATTCAGCGCACCGAGCTAGTCAACTACTTGCTGGCTACACAGTTCACGCAAGGACTGTACAACAAGGAGACACAGCAGAAGATTCTAGCTCTGAATCGTGTCAATTTGGAGGACTTCAAAACAATTGCACAAGCAGATGAGAGCTCAAGACAGGACGCAGCCAAAATACAACTCTCAAGCTCTGTAATGGTTGCCAGAGCTGAGCAGCAACAGAAGTCTCCACAGAAGGGCAAACAACCACACTCGCAGACTCACCAACCTCCTCAGCAAAACGACAAACGTTGCTTTGGGTGCAACAGACCAACACATCGATTTGGTTCTGCAGACTGTCCTGCCAAAGGAAAACAGTGTTCCTACTGCGGCAAGGCCAACCATTTCGAGAAATGCTGCAGGTCCAAGAAGAAGGGTGCCAGGGGACCAAATCGGGGTCAAGCTTCTATGAGCACCATCAAGGTGCGTGCTTCTGGACAGCACCACCGAGTCTGTGCTGTTGAGAGTCCTACTGGACAGGGCTTTTCGAGTACAGTACAAATCACTACAGCAGATGGAAGGAGTACTTCTGTCACTGCTAGCACCGACAGCTGTTCAGATATTACTGGCATCACTTGGGACATCTACAAGCGACATTTCGTTGGCACACCTCTGCAGAAAGTGCAGCAGACTTTGACGAATTTTGACGGGTCAAAGATTCCTGGCGCTGGTGCTCAGTTTCCTGCCACAGTCGCATACAATGGTCGGGCTGCTACAATCAATGTGTTTGTACTTCCTACTCTCTTCGGTGCAGTGATAGGAAGAGATACGATTACAGCTCTACACATGGTGCTTGATGGACGCACCTGCTCAGTGCAGTCAGTACAGGCTGACCAGCACATCTGCTCAGTGCAGTCAGTACAGGCTGACCAGCACACCTGCTCAGTTCAGTCAATGGAGGCTGACAATCCTACTGCTACCTCAGAGGCTCGGTCTCAAGAAATTCCTATGCATACAGCAGGACAGGAGGCTATTCATGCTCTGACAGTCAATGTTCCACAGCAATCTACCTGGGACAAGGCAGGTCTTGCTCATTTGCTGCAGGAGTGCAAAAACCTAACCAGGGATGACATCGGACAGTTTCCCGATTTCAAGCACAAGATTGAGCTGGTGCCAGATGCCAAACTACCACCGCCCTGCAAGTTGCGGAGCATCCCACTCTATCGACTCTCCAAGATGTTGGAAGAGATCGATTCAATGGTGGAACAGGGAATTTGGCGCAAGGTCGACCGGTCAAAAGTCATCAATGGAATGGTGACTGTGGACAAACCCAATGGTGGAGTGCGAATCACCACAGACCTCTCCAAGCTGAATCAGATTGTGGAACCTGTGCACTGCCCTTTGCCAAACATTCGGGATCTGTACACCAAGCTGTGCAAGGCAAAGTGGTATTCCAAGCTGGACCTATGCAAGGGCTACTACAACGTTGATCTAGATGAGGAGAGCAGCTTGCTCACTACTACCATCACGCCAAAGGGGATGTACGCATACTGCAAGCTCCCAATGGGCCTGAAGGATTCTGCCGCAGTTTTCCAGCAACTTGTCTCGCAGACACTGGCTGGGTTGACAAACTGTGATGCCTACATTGATGACATCCTCATCTACAGTGTGACCAGAAAGGAACACGATGCCAATTTACGGGCAGTTCTTCAGTGTCTGGATGAAGTAAATCTCAGGCTGAACATGGACAAATGTGTCATTGCAGTGTAGTCAGTCACTTTCCTGGGTCACATCATCACTTCTGGCAGTCTGAAGCCAGATCCGAAGAACCTACAGCCCATCACAGAGATGCCCACGCCTAAAACTACAAAAGAGGTGTTGAGTTTCCTGGGCATGCTCAACTACTACTCAGACTTCTTGCCGAAGTTCGCTGATTTGGCAGAACCGCTCTGAGCTTTGACCAGAGCAAAAGTCAAGTTCCAATGGACGGAACAATGTCAACGGTCATTTGACAAGCTGAAGATGATGGTTCGGCAAGATCTGAAGTTGGGTATCTTTGATCCCGATAGCCCAACATTCCTTTCTACTGATGCCTCATTGGTTGGCATTGGTGGTGTGCTATCTCAACTGCAAAACGGCAAGGAGATTCCAATCGCATTTGGACACCACACACTAGATGCAACCAAGCGCAACTGGACAATATTGGTTCAGATGCTCTTTCCAGAATCGGACTCCCTGATGCTGGGGCCATCCGAGTGGCACAGGTCACTTCAGATGGCTTATCAGTGGCTGTGTTCTGCAAGCACACCAAGGAAGACCCAGTACTACAGCAAGTCTACAAGTTCATTCAACATGGTTGGCCACAATCACGCCAGAAAGTCCCTCCTGACTTGCAGCCTTATTACAAGCTACGCCAGGACCTTCAGATAGCTTTTGGTAGCTGTCTCACCAGAGGAGCAGAGCAACGTTTGGTTGTTCCTGCCTCACTGCGCCAATGTTTGCTCAATCTGGCTCATACAGGACACCCTGGCATTGTGCGTGCGATCGTGAAACCTACTGGTGGCCAGGCATGGACTCAGAGATGGAACTGTTCGTCAAGCACTGTGTCCCATGCCAGGATTCTGCGAAGTCTACTCCCAAGCTGCAGATGCCTACCATGCACCTCCATGTGCCTACCAAGCCATGGGAGGAGATCAGTATCGACATCACAGGGCCATTTGAGAATGCTCCTCCTGCACATCAACGATACCTTGCTGTAGTTGTGGATAATTACAGCCGATTCCCAGAGATTCTGTGCACTGACAACATCACTACTGCTAGCATCAACCGATGGCTTGCAGAGTTGTTCTCGCGCTATGGGAATCCATCCAAGATCATCTCTGACAATGGGCCGCAGTTTGCTAGCCATCAGTTCGCAGATTTTGTGCATCAGAGAGACATTCTGCATGAGATGACACCAGTCTACACTCCACAGCAGATTTCTTTCGTTGAATCATTCAATCGCTACATCAAGCATGGTGTACAAACCTTCACTGCTGCGAATCTGCCATTCTACAAAGGTCTGATCGATCTGCTGGCTCAGTTCCGTGCTACCTCTTCTCAGCCTGATCAGATAAGTCCTAGCGAGCTTTTCCTGGGTCGCCCTGCTCGTTTGCCATTCCAGATTGTTCGGGCTCGAAAAAGGAGGGAGGAAAGAGGTGAACGACCAGGTCTGGAGACACCTGGCGATCTACAAGATGTGCTACAACACTCTTCAATCGACAGACGTGGTCCCTACAAAGTGGGTCAAAAGGTTCGAGTCAGAAGACCTCACACACCCAAGGGCCGCAGTCCATGGTCCAAACCACTCACTGTCGTGCAAGTGCTGGGGGACTGGATGTACAAGCTGTCAGATGGACAGTTGTGGAATGCACGAAGAATGCGTCGAGTGTTTGAGGAGTTACCTCAACAACCTGCCGACATTTTCCATGACCCAGTCGCTCCTCCAGCCGCTACGGCTCAGCCACGGGCCGCTCAACCCAGGGGCATCAATCGAGAAGGACCAATGTGGCGATCTCAACATCAGAACAAAGGTCGCCCTCCAGAACGTTACACTCCTTGACTGCCCTAGCACTCTTCGCTCAATAGGAGGAGGGGTGGTTGATATGTCGGCCATACACCATAGTGTATAGTGTAGGTGTGATACATGCCGCTAGCAGGCGCACAATTAGAATACTGCTCTTATCTGTGATTGCACCTGCATTGTAAACTGGAAGCGCCGCCTGCGCTTTATAGTGTGTCAGTCTGCTATCGTGCCTGCCTACGTGTGGTTATTACGATTGCCTAGGCGCTGTATTATTTTACTGTTGTGCGCCGGTAAAGATTATTCATCTATTGGTCCGACTTCTCTCCGCCATAGCCGCCACTCATTGGCCATCTACACATTCACTAGTGGGCAACGCGAACTTGCCAATGCACTAGATCCAGCCAAGGAGCTCTAGCAAAACAAATGCGATGCACTGCACAGGTCGTGGAGCTCTAGCAAATGGAATGTCAGTGATGCAGTGCCCAGGTCGAGGAGCTCTAGCAAAAGGAATGTCAGTGATGCGCTGCCCAGGTTAAGGACCTCTAGCAAAAGGAATGTCAGCGATGCACTGCCCAGGTCGAGGAGCTCTAGCAAAAGGAATGTGATAGATGCTGCCCAGGTCAAGCAGCTCTAGCTAATGGAATGTCAGTCATCTACTGCCCAGGTCAAGCAGCTCTAGCAAACAATGTCAGTGATGTCCAAAATACCATAATTAATCAAGTATCTCATAATAACTTTGTGATGGTTTTCGATTTCACCGATTTGGGAACCGATATTGCTGGATCGTCTTAGGCAAGGTAGACATGGAGTCCCAAAGAGCTGCTGACGCCTACTGCCTTGATGCGAAAATGTCAGAGGTCGACAATCACAATAACCTGCAGGTTGGAGCAGATGGGCACTGCAGGCGTCAATGCCTCCCAAACGCTGAGTACAACCATCGAAGCTCACCATGCACCGAGAACAGGAGAAGATCAACTACATCCTCGCTCCAAAAGAGGAAAGGGTGGTTGGTATGTCCGTACCTGGACATCCAGCCGCAGCTCCTAATCATTAGGCATAGAGCATAGGATGTGATACCCGCCGCCCTGCTGCATGTAAATTATGCTGCCAGTTAGTGCATCACTGACATTCCTTTTGCTAGAGCTCCTCAACCTGGGCACTGCCTCGCTGACATTCCATTTGCTAGAGCTGCTTGACCTGGGCAGTGCATTTCTGACATTTAGTTCGCTAGATCTCTTTGCCCTGGGCCATGCATCACTGATACTCCTTTTGCTAGAGCTCCTTGACCCAAGCAGTGCATTGCTGTCAGCCATTTTTCTCGAGCTCCTTGACCTGGGTCGTGCTTTGCCAACATTCCTTTTGCTAGATCTCCTTCACCTGGGCAGTGTATCATGGACATTCCTTTTCCTAGAGCTCCATGATCTGTGCAGTGTATCAATGACATTCAGTTTGGTAGAGCTGCAGTGCATCGCTGACAGCCCTTTTGCTAGAGCTGCTTGAGCTTGACCTCATTATATTCTAGCAATATCGGTTCCCAAATCGGCGAAATCGGAAACATCAGAAAGTTATTATGAGATACTTGATTAATTATGGTATTTTGGACATCACTGACATTCAGTTTGCTAGAGCTGCTTGACCTGGGCAGTGCGTCACTGACATTTCATTTGCTAGAGCTCCTTGACCTGGACAGTGCATCGCTGACATTCCTTTTCCGAGAGGTCCTTGACCCGGGCAATTCATCACTAACATCCCTTTTGCTAGAGCTCCTCGACCTGGGCAGTGCAGCGCTGACAGTCCTTTTGCTACAGCTGCTTGACCTGGGCAGTGCATCATGGACATTCCTTTTTCTAGAGCCCCCTGATCTGTCACAGATCATCTGTGCAGTGCATCACTGATATTCAGTTTGCTAGAGCTGCTTGAGCTGGGCAGTCCATGGCTGACATTCTATTTGCTAGACCTCCTTGGTCTGGGCAGTGCATCACTGACATTCCTTTTGCCAGAGCTCCTCAACCTGTGCAGTGCATCACTAAACATTCCTTTTGTTAGAGCTCCTCGACCCGGGCACTGCATCACCGACATTCCTTTTGCAAGAGGTCCTTGACCTGGGCAGTTCATCACTGACATTCTGTTTGCCAGAGCTCCTTGACCTGGGCAGTGCATCGCTAACATTTAGTTTGCTAGATCTCCTTGACCTGGGCATCGCTGACATTCCTTTGATCCGATCCGATCCGATCTGATGTGCGGTCGACCTTACAGCCTACGATCAGACTTGTGGTCCATTTCGTGACGCCCGTGATTCATCACCTGGGACGTTGCCCTTCTTTCACTGCCACTCATAGCCATGCTGCTGGGTGCAGGTCAGCCGTTCCTAAAAGCAGTCCGCATTAACGCACAGCCGGCACGCCTCCAGTTTATGCCAGAAATGTTTATGCACAGAATACGCGCCTCCAGTTTATGCCGCAAATGACGCAGCTTCAGATGCAAAAAAGTAAACTACTGTCCACTTCCTGCTCTTGACTTGGTGTTCTTGTTGTGTTTCGTTTTCTCTATCTGCGCTAGCTTTGCTTTGTGGCATACATGTAACAGGGGGGGGGCATTTTGTCAACTTACATTGTTTCTGCGGCAGAGAAATGCCGGATAGAGTAGGCACTAAGGGTTTTCATGGTCAAGGAATCCATTTCTGACATAACTGTAATCACTGGATTACTGTATTTTGAGGTCCCAACACGAAAATTGTTATTTTTTGCTATTTGAGTGTTTCTCTTGTAAGGAAACGATGAAAGGTTATCGGCATCAGCGAATTCATTCAGGGCATAGCGAATGTTACTGGATTACTGTATATTGTGGTCCTGGACTTACTTAATGTACAAACTTACAAGTTTAACTACCTACTTTTCCCTGCAACAGGGAACACCTAAATCGCAAAAAAATAACAAACTTGTGTCCATCCCAGGGGGGGACCCAACCACGACAAATCTCGAAATATGTGCCGGGCCACTTCCGGTGACCGACATTCAAACGGTTGCCATTCGCCCAATTCTCAAGCTGTCGACAAGCGGCTTGGTGCATTGTGTAGCTGAGATAATGGGCTTTCTAACAGTGTGCCCCAGTTTAGTATATCCCAATTTTTGACGAAAATGTTTAGCGTTTTTCGCGCTTAAAAGTGATTCAAAAATTGCTCATTATTTAAACGGTCATAACTTTTGACCACAAAGAGCTAGCCACATACTGATCACACCACATGAAAGAGCTCGTCGAGTACAATATTATAGATGCCATCGGAATCCAGATTAATCGATCCTAGCCTGAGTAGTAGCGTGCCAAACATGATCATAATTTTTGGGCTCAATTTTCGGATTTGTCGTGCTTTCCAAGACCACTGGCAGCGAAGCAGTGTTCTAATTGAGTCGTGAGGCCCATCAATCGAAGCGTCTTGGTGGCCTGAGTTCAAAAATCATGCTCAAACCTAAATTGGAGGCTTCGTATCTATGTTACGGACCGAAGTTATAAACGCCTATTTCATACCCTTCCAGAGCCTAATGTTTGCAGCCATTTTTTCACAAATAGAACATCGAAATTCCAAATTCTGAACGAACATTCTGATGTAGAACGGCGAGACGAATCGATTGGTGTGAGAAACTTCTTTCTACGACCACGTTTTCCCGGTGAACAGTAGACATGAATGAATGTCGCTCTGATTTACGCTACAAAAATGGCCTGTTTAGTAGGAAATTCATTGGTCTTGCTCATCATCCGGTGATCCCAGATGGATCGCTGAGCTACCAATCGATGCACAACGGTCTGTTGAACTCGAAAATCGCGGCTGCATCGCTCTTTTAACCATTGCCATCACTGTACAAGTGGAAATATGGCAGCGGTCAGATTTTCATCTTTGTCTTCTCACATTGTGAGTTCATTCTGGACGAAATAACGGTCGAAAATTAAACTTCTGAACGAACATTCTGATGCAGAACGGCGAGACGAATTTTTGATTGATAACGTTTATCCGACACATGCTATAATGTACCGAACAGGATGAAGAAACTGCAGAGAGCAGGAGATACGACATCCTTTGACTAGACTATGCACATTCCCTTGTCCAGCATAACATTAAAATTAAAATACAGCAAGATACTACGTACTACACATTTTGAATATTCATGGTCGGAGCAAATTCAAGAAAGCGTTCAGACTTGACAAAATTAATAAAATCATCCAACGAATAGCTAGAGTAACTTCCCAACAGGTTCCACAACTTTGATGTCTCGCAAATAAAGCTTCTGCATGAACGAACAAGACGAAATCGTGGCACGTGAACTAAAACATTCTGGCTACTTCTCAAGGCACGCATTGGTTCACAAAAGTTGACTACTCCCTCAGGCAAAAAACGAACCTGGTTAATGTATTTGTACAACAAGACACATTTTCGCTCCGCCACAACACGACAAATTGGTTTCCACTTTAACAAGCGCAGCATTTTTTCGTAGGGTAAATCGAACCGGTTAAGAGCTACGTAGCTTTGCTGCATACGATTGGACTCGCTCAAGCCTCATACGCTCGGTGACATTAATAGGATAGATAGAGCAACAGGAGTAGAGTAGACTAGGAAGAATGACTTGCTTATAAACAGCGCGCACAACAGCGGGAAACCGGTTTTTCAGCACACGACTGAGCGCCCCTAGAGTAGACTTAGCGGCGGCGACCTTTTGATTGGTATGGGCGGCAAATGTAAGTCTACTATCCAGAGTTGCCCCAAGATACGTGACGTTTCGCACACATGCAATCTCACTACTTCCAATGCACAAAGGTGGCACAATTTCTGGCTCATTCTCATTACCTGGACTAACAGAAAAAAGCATGTACTTGGTCTTCTGGGCATTGAGGGCCAGCCCTAGATTACGAAATGCGTCAGCGATCACGTTGATATCATCCCGAATGTCTTGCTCTGAGCTCGATTTGTGAAGAGGGCACACATAGGCCAAGTCATCTGCATAGCCGATGAGTCTGGCATTGCTGGACAGTCTCGAGCGGAGCACCGAGTTGACATAAGCGACAAACAGTATGGGAGAGAGAATTCCCCCTTGCGGAGTGCCGCTGATCACATGACGAGCTGTGGACAGTTGCCCGTCCACTCTGACGCACTGCTCCCGGCCGATCAGGAAAGATTTCAGCACAGCAAGTAGGTGTTCGGGCACTCGGTACTCGGTTTGCAGGCAGGTCAGCAGACGGCCAAACGGGACCGTGTCGAAAGCAGCTGTGACATCAAAGAAGATGCCACAGACTCGCGTTTGCCTGCCCTTACAGAGCTCAAAGCCATCACACACAATTTTCTCCAAGTAAATTAACGCATCCTCAGTTGAGCGACCCTGGCGAAACCCAAACTGGTTGTCGGAGAGAAGCAAATATGGCTGCAGAAGGCTCAAGAGGTGTCGCTCTGCCACTTTAGACATAATAGGCAGCAGGCTGATTGGTCTGAACTCAGCCGGTGCACTTGGGTTGGTGACTTTTGGTATTGGCACAACTACTGACGAATCGAATCGATTGGTGTGAGAAACGTCTTTCTACGACCACGTTTTCCCGGTGAACAGTAGACATGAATGAATGTCGCTCTGATTTACGCTACAAAAATGGCCTGTTTAGTAGGGAATTCATGGTCTTGCTCATCATCCGGTGATCCCAGATGGATCGCTGAGCTACCAATCGATGCACAACGGTCTGTTGAACTCGAAAATTGGCAAAGTGTTTCGGCAAAGTATCTCTGCAGTGACACATTCAAACAACGGTTCTGGAGTCAAGATCTGCTCAATGCATTGGGCATACAGGCTGCTCCCCTTCCGCCATACCCACAAAAGTTATTCAAGCATTTTCTACGCCGACGTGTCACATACTTCCTTATGAAGGTATGTTATTGAACTATCAGTAGGTAGTACAAGCAAGCTGGTCAGTAACTGCTGCATGTGGAATGATTTTAGGATGGCCTTTCCCCTAAGGAAGACAAACAAGAAGCACTGCGCAAGCGACTCGAACATTTAGTTACTGATTCGCGCACAAAGAGAAAAGCTCATGATGAATGTTATCGCTGTGGAGGCACTCTAGTCCACTTTTCTTCTACCTACAACATGGCATTGTAACATTCGCAGAATTCTAGACCTTAAATAAACTTTCAGGAGTTGGACACTGGGGTGTAGACTGTATAAGGGAGCCAACAACTGAATTTCTTCCAGATAATGCTTGGAATCAAACAACAGGATAGTCTTGAATATCTGCCATCGTTTGACAGATTGACTCAGGACGAGGGCCCACTAGGCGTGAGGCGTTACACAGCAGAGTGGCAGAAGATGCAGGAAACTCCTGACCTGATCAGTGCCAACACTGCATACAAATCACTTGTAGAGCTGACGCCACATAACCGGCCAACAAAAAAGAGTGGTGACCTGCGGAAATTGTTCTATAGGTAATACATTTTTAGTCTTTAAAGACATGTAACTGAACTTGTTAGATTCCACTGTGGGGAAAACACACTGCTGGAAATACACGAACGTGAGTTCCCACAACGCCGTTCTGACATAAACGCAGAATTAGCAGAGAACTGGAGCAGAGCTAATGACCACAGTGCTGTTCTTACTCTACTCCAGCACTGCAGTACTGTTCTCCATGCAATTGGATTGCCAACCGAAAACGTGCTATTCAGAGAAGTTGGTGCATTACCAGCATCACCTGATCTGATTGCATCACCGAATGGGTTCCTTTCTAGTCACGATAAATCGAAGAAGGAAAGCATTCCAGTAAGCATCAAGTGCCCATTCCTAGCAGGTAATGGAAAAGCAAAACCAGCACAGAGACTGCCATGGCAGCACTATGTGCAGCTCACAGCTGAAATGGAGGCATTCGATTCTTTCTCCTGCTTGTATATCAGCTGGACACTGGTTGGCACAACTGTATTTGCTGTGCATCTGGATCCATCTTTTGCTCAAAATCTCTCAACATACCTTACCAACTTCGTGCAGTGTGCAAAGGAAAAGCGTTCCTATGACACGTTTATGGACAAAATCCAGGAAGGAAACGCCACATCTTTATGCAAGGTTGCAAGTCAGCTAGCGGAGCAGTTCAAACCAATCGTGGAGCTGGAATCGTGTCTTGACTATGCTGCAAAGAAAAGCGCTAGACAAGTTACAGAGCAAGTTGACAAGTTTCACCAACAACTTCAAGGTTTATAAGCTATCTCGATACCTAATATAACCTGTTACTTTTGTAGTCCCTGTCTGTACAGCTATAAAAGCAAATATAAAATAATAAAATTTCAATGGATGCATGACATATAGACCGAAGAGCAACGCACTGAAATTTTCGAACTCAGTTGACCATTGCATATCGATTGGTTTCCTTTCCACTAAACTAATAGTTTGCATCTCGTGTCTCACGTGGCAGTGCTATAGCTGAAACTCCATAAAGAACAGGAGTTTCCAAGTTAAAATCGGGATCTCGCGCAAAAATCTCCACTGTTCACCGGGAAAACGTGGTCGTGGAAGGATGTTTTGCATAGCAATCGATTCGTCTAGCCGTTATGCATTAGAATGTTGGTTCAGAATTTTAATTTTCGACCGTTATTTCGTCCAGAATTAACTCAGAATGTGAGAAGACAAAGGTGAAAATCTGACCACTCCTATATTTCCACTTGTACGGTGATGGCAATGGTTAAAAGAGCGATGCAGCCGCGATTTTCGAGTTCAACAGACCGTTGTGGATCCTTCACCGGTGTGGATGGTAGCTCAGCGATCCATCTGGGATCACCGGATGATGAGAAAGACCATGAATTCCCTACTAAACAGGCCATTTTTGTAGCGTAAATCAGAGCGACATTCATTCATGTCTACTGTTCACCGGGAAAACGTGGTCGTAGAAAGACGTTTCTCACACCAATCGATTCGTCTCGCCGTTCTGCATCAGAATGTTCGTTCAGAAGTTTAATTTTCGACCGTTATTTCGTCCAGAATGAACTCAGAATGTGAGAAGACAAAGATGAAAATCTGACCACTGCCATATTTCCACTTGTACAGTGATGGCAATGGTTAAAAGAGCGATGCAGCCGCGATTTTCGAGTTCAACAGACCGTTGTGCATCGATTGGTAGCTCAGCGATCCATCTGGGATCACCGGATGATGAGCAAGACCAATGAATTTCCTACTAAACAGGCCATTTTTGTAGCGTAAATCAGAGCGACATTCATTCATGTCTACTGTTCACCGGGAAAACGTGGTCGTAGAAAGAAGTTTCTCACACCAATCGATTCGTCTCGCCGTTCTACATCAGAATGTTCGTTCAGAATTTGGAATTTCGATGTTCTATTTGTGAAAAAATGGCTGCAAACATTAGGCTCTGGAAGGGTATGAAATAGGCGTCTATAACTTCGGTCCGTAACATAGATACGAAGCCTCCAATTTAGGTTTGAGTATGATTTTTGAACTCAGGCCACCAAGACGCTTCGATTGATGGGCCTCACGACTCAATTAGAACACTGCTTCGCTGCCAGTGGTCTTGGAAAGCACGACAAATCCGAAAATTGAGCCAAAAAATTATGATCATGTTTGGCACGCTACTACTCAGGCTAGGATCGATTAATTTGGATTCCGATGGCATCTATAATATTGTACTCGACGAGCTCTTTCATGTGGTGTGATCAGTATATGGCTAGCTCTTTGTGGTCAGAAGTTATGACCGTTTAAATAATGAGCAATTTTTTGAATCACTTTTAACCGCGAAAAACGCTAAACATTTTCGTCAAAAATTGGGATATACTAAACTGGGGCACACTGTTAGAAAGCCCATTATCTCAGCTACACAATGCACCAAGCCGCTTGTCGATAGCTTGAGAATTGGGCGAATGGCAACCGTTTGAATGTCGGTCACCGGAAGGGGCCCGGCACATATTTCGAGATTTGTCGTGGTTGGGTCCCCCTGGTCCATCCCAACTACAGAGAAAGCTGATTTTTTTCGTTGCGCAAATTAGCGTTAAAAGGGAGCGCTGCGCAGATTAGGTGACACCGTAGTACAGAGCTCGAGTCCCTCTATAACTTTGGTTATGAGGCAAAAAAACGCTCCAGACGCAGCCGTAAGGAGCTATTCGCAAAAAACACAGAATTCGCTCCATTTCGAAATATACTTTAGATATACAAAACAGTCACTAATCAATCACCATCTCTCCAAATATACCGAACCCGTCATAATAGCCTGACCGGCCGGGCACGTATAGCCGGTCGAATTTTGGGTCCGGCCCATCGCACATCTCCTGAAAAAATTTATTGAACTGCTTCCTTCCTTAAGTTGAGTTTTTGAAAAATGCATGTTGACAAACAGAGACCAAATCAGCAACGAAGAACAAAAACCATTTTACTAGACTGACTAATGTAGAAAATGACGTGTTTTCGCAGAATAATATTTTCCTAATAAGAAGTGTTTAGTTCGCCAATTGAACTAACAAAGAAAAACAACCGACTCAAAATGGCATGACTACTCTCTCTGACTACAACTAACCATCAACAAAACGGATTGGTGTAAGAGCACAAAATATACATCTTCCTTCTAGAACAAGGCACGCGCTATGGTACAGAAGATAGCCATATGAACGTTTTCTATACACACTGATCATAAAACACACTCCTTAGTAGGTTCGAACCCGTAAAATCACGAACAAAGCGAACGAACACGGACAGTGTCCGCTTTCTCAGTCGAAAACCTCAAAATTCTGTCAACATAACGAAGAAGCCAGACAAAATTACACCGATCGAGCCGTAAAAATTAGAATAACATTGTACTACGTACGCTTAAAAACAAGAAGCCAATAAAGCTAACAGTTTCCCTTTTAAGCATATTGGCGACGAAAAAAAATACTATGCGCAACAGTATCAACAGAACATGAATCGATCACCTGAATTTGTCAGCGTTTTACCGGTAGATTACCCAGATTTTCGCAGCGACAGCAAACCAAACAAAACTACAACAAGCAACACAACGAACGGGCGGCCTGCCGCGGCGGGGCGCAAATTACAGTTTTCTTCTTACTTTCGTGCTTCCTCCAACATTCACAACTATGGACATACCTCGTAAAGGGGCCTACTACAGTAGCCTATTTAAATTCTGGTAGCTATTTGGTGTAGGCGCTATTTACATACGAGTCTAGCAGCCCAAATGCCTATACAGCGAGCGGTCAACAGGCGCGACGCGTCGAGTGCGTCTTCATGTGGGCGTTGAGGCTTTTAACCTTGGGAAAGGCCTTCGGACACACCTGACAGTGGAACAGACCGTCGGCTGCTGGCACCGCACCCTTCTTCGTCTTACTCACTGGTGCACTGACAACGCCCTGAAACACTTACTGTTTCGGTGATGCAGAAATGCCATCCCTCTACAGATTCAAACACGCAATTTACTTCAGCACCTTCACTAAGAGCAAACGGACGGGGCAGCAGGAAACTATTATAGTACTCGACCCAATGGGAGGGGGGTCGGGGTGTGGTATGGCCGGCGAGGGGGAGGGGTAAACCAGCCGAACGGGGAAGAAGGTTGGGGGTTTGGACCAGGCCCGAAATTGGGCGTGGAGAGTACTAAAAAAACCGCTCGAATATCGCATAAAACACGTTTTCCGGGCAAACTGGAGTACTAAAAATCGTTAAAATAAAGTGGTTGTATGGGCTCAGCTCAGCTACCGCTTACAGGTAAATTTTTGCAAATTTCCAGCCTGAAATTGTAAAAAAGTCGAGAACAAATGGTCTGGCGGGACGGGAGTAAGGGAAAGAGCCAGAAAAACGAGTCCAGTAGAGAAGGGCTGGTAGGTACCTGAGAGAAGTCCCTGCCGTTCTCAGTCAGCTTCGCTTGATCGGTGTCGGCAAATCGCACCGCCGTCTGGCTCTCCTTTCGCACCGCCGCTTCCTGTTCCTCCTCAAGGTTCTCCTCGATCTCGGTGTAGGTCGGCCGCAGCTCGTTGGGCTCGGCGCGCGTACTGCGCAGATTGTAGGAGACATTGGTGGAACCTGCCACACTCTGTCGCTGCATCTCCAGCAACTGCCGTTTGCGACGCACATTCCTGTACTTCCGATACTCCTCCGGACACGCCTTCTTCCACGTATAGTAGAAACAGACGCACTCCCGCACCGACTTCGCTCCCGACAACTGCAACTAACGCACCTGTTTACAGATAGGATCGTCACGCTAGAAAAAACCGCGTTGCAGCAACGCCATAGTAAATTGAGCCAAAATTCGGAGTGCTAAGAATCGCTAATCGTGGAATTAAGGATAAAAATTAATAAAAATAGCTCAAAAACGTTAATCTATACATATCTATACTCACTGAATACCTGGAACCCCCTTTCGAGCCGGGACTCAATTTTTCGGCTAATTGTTTGCAATTTCAGATGCAAAATTTCCTGTAAAACAGCGTTTTTAGCGATCATTTTTAGCCCGAAACTGCCATTTTGAGCGATTATGGGGCAGATCAGACATGGGCAAAGGGGGGCCAAGGGGGTTGCCCCCTCAGGCTCTGACCTAGCCCCCCCTCAGCCGGCCGCTACCCCCTCAGGAATGTTTTGGAAGAATTTTGTATAGAAAACTATGACAAAAAATATGCCTGGATTAGGTGGAAATAAGCTCGGAATAGCTTATTTTAGTTTATTTTAAAGAAAAATAGCCAAAAAACACCTGATTTTAGCCAAAAAACGGACTTTTGGCTTACCACCCCCTCAGGAATTGAAAATTCTACCCCCCTCAGCCGAAATGCTAGCCCATGTCTGGGGGCAAACAGATTCTACATGTACCAGATTACTACTAAGGCTACGAAAACCAATGAGTTGAAGAGCCGAGTAGTCAACCCTAAACAAGCATTAAACAAGAGCTGCATAGCACAGAGAGAGAAAGACTATAGATGGTTAGTACTCTAGTGGCGAGAGCAATTTTCGTTGGAGCGGCTAATTTTTTATCGGCCGCACAGGCTAAGCTAGTCCCCCGGAAAAATCGTTAAAAAATGGCTCAGCTCAAAAACAGCTCGTTTCTATGGGAGCCCACAAACAGCTGAGAGAACCCGGAGAGAGCGACCTAATTAAAACAGCAAGCCTAGATTAATTGTGGTCTACGCGCGCTATTAATTAGGAAGCCCGCAGCACTGAGCAGTGACGAAAAAACAACAAAAAACAGCCATCTCTGCACGTTATCTCTATGACGCTCGCACGCACACTTCTTTGACAACTCTGGCTGACTTTCCAAATCTTTATTTTTGGTAGTCGATACAAAAGCAAATACTGGTTATTTGGCCGGACTGAACAAAAGCAGACTCGGGAATGGAAAAGTAGAAGGTACCTGTTGCGCAATCAAATAGAAGTCCTTTTCGTGATTGCATAGAGCCTTCTGGAATTGCTTGATGGTCTCCGGCGCCCAATAGCTGTGTTCGTTGTAGGTGATTCCGTTCTGCGCACCCGTTTCCAAGTCGCCATTACTGCCTACCATCAGCTCCACCAACGCGTCCTGTTAAAGTAGAAACTCGCTTTACTCTTTCTTCCCAGTCCTGTTCGAACAACCAACACCAACAGCAGACACAAATGTGTTCGTCGCTTTCATGTGTCGTCCGTATTTCTGCCTTCTTCGTGTGTCTTGTTGGTGTTGGCCTTCTCACCTCCAATAAAAGAATAGCCCACCTCAACAACGCCCTTGTGTTTAGAGAGCAGATGAAGCGCCAATTCTTTATTTCTGCCTGCTCCGAAAGTGGCCGGGCTACACGACAAACGAATAAAGAGATCGACTGAAACAAACAGTAACGCCACATGCACAATTGTGTCAGCAAAACTGGAGTGCAAAATGGCAGTAGTGGGTGTTGGATGCGATTGGGCTGTTTTACATGTATAGGGGAACTACCAACTTGCGCATACAAATCTTCTTACACCATTTTGGCTTGGGATTAGGTTCCATGTATGTACAGCGTGCCAAGCAATCATAGCCCCTCCCAGAGCAAGCTAAGCATGACAGGAAAATGAAAGTACCGATAAGTAGGACATTTTGCTGTGGTTTATACTAGAGTGCGAACTGGTATTTGGTATTGGGTGTATTGGGGTGTTTTCCAGGTATTGGTATTGGGTCTTTATGCCCCAATACTAATTGGGAGGACCTTTAAAAATCGCTGTTGAACTGAAAAACTGACCTGAAAAAATCGAAAAGATTGACCGATGATTACAGTAGGTATAGAAAGCCTTTCTGCGTTAATAAACTGAAGGCAAAGAATGTCTTATACTGTCCGCTTTTCTATGTAGTACACCAGTAATTACTCTGTTCTTATCGTAGATAAACGTTTGTGATTCAATTTGTCATTTTTAGTGATACAGAATGTATTAGTATTGTACCCAGGGGGTGCGGGTTTGGCGAATAGTTCGCGGCGAACTGACCCCCAACCGACAGATTTCATGCTACAAATTTCTTATAGCGGCCACTTTCTTTAGTAGCACACCAGCACATTAGCTGTGTTCTTATCTAAGGGGGCGTCAGGTAAATAATACTTACAGGTGTCCTCGTCAACATCGTATAGGCAAGAGGGTTCGAAGACCAATTCTTCCAGCTCAGGCCTCTGCTCCGTCCTATGAGGTTGGCCGGTCCAGTCAGGCACGAACGCCTGGAACTGCGGACCGACGTTAATGTGACTAAAGTCGATAATCCATTGGAAAATCAATAAACCCAATACAACGCATACGGCGTGGCATCGGTGCAGAGCGGCTGTTCGTTGGTGGGCGTGGCCTGTCCGCTCAGACTGTCCAATAGGAGCGCGCCGGTGGCGTCGTCGACCTCGGCTGGCTGGGCTCGTGTCGACCAATCAAACTGGTCGGTGGAAGCTCGTTGCTGCTGCTGCTGCGCACCCCAGAAGCCCCCTTTGGACCGGCCAAGGGGGCGCTCTTTGGGGGGCCCTTGATGCCCAGAAAAGAGGACTCCAATTGACTGCCGCTGGTACCCGCATTGACGCTACAGCTCAACTGCAACAACCGCTTTGGTCAGGTGCACTAATTAATTAATTAACCACCTGAGCTGTCAAGTGTCTAATGTTCCAGAACAATCCAGACCCGTGTCGCATTGGACTGAGAATAGGGGGAGGCGTGTAGGGCGGAGGACTCTTCGACCCATCCGGCGCGCCCTCCCAGAAACGCGGCGACCTGTCAATCAATGAACTTTATCATCAATAAACTAATTTCACTACTGTAACTCATGGAGGGGTTTGGGGGTGTGGCGCCGGCCGAGGAGGGTATGAGCCCAAATTCTAGGAATCGATGTTAGACACTAAAAACGCTCAAAAATCGGAATTTTTCGGCTAAAAATCGAAAAATCTTGCCTGAAAAGTCGGAGGGGGTCGGAAAAATCGTCTGGTAGTCTCGATCGGGGGCTCGCTTAAGTCGGGTGGGGGCAGACCGCCGGATCCCCCTGTTACATGCATGACTAATTCAGTCAATCGTCAAAAACTTACATGTAACACGGGTTCTGGGGTCTGCCCTCCCCCATCCGATTTAGGTAAGACCCCCCGGTCAGGACCCTCTGACGATTTTTCCGACCCTACTCCGATTTTCGGACAAGTAAATTTGAGCAATTTTTGGAATTTTAGATACTAAACTAAAATTGCCAAAATCGCCTGTAAAACAGGACTTTTTAGTTGTATTTGAGCCCAAATTAGCGATTTTTTACGTTTTTAGCGTAATTTTTGCGATGTTTGAGCTTTTTTGACTGCCCAACCTCCTGCCTAGAATGTGGGGTCAGACCCCCATCCCGGCTCCAGAGTGCCCAACCCTCTCCCCCCTTCGGCGGATGACCATACATGGGCCGGGATGGTCTGGGGGGGGGGGGTTTGCCCACCCCCCAACTTGGGCTCGACCCCCCCAAACGACCCCACCCACCCACCTGAAGCCGACTTTTGTTCCTGACCCCACCCACCAAAATCGCCGCGACCCCCCCCAAACCGACAGGCCCACCCCCAAATTTTCGGATTTTGACTACCCCCAACCCATTTTTCCGGCCCATGTATGCGGATGACCTCTTACATGAATGGACAAAAATGCTCATATTATTGTTCAAAGTCAAGCGTAGCCCTTTCGTAATAAATCTCTTATTTGGGCCGTCCATAAACTGCGATGTTCAAAAATTGCAAACTGAGACCTAACCGATTCGGAAGCAGCCTAACCCACTTGGAACAGCCAACACAAATTACTAACTTAAAACCACGAACAATTGTGTTCGCCTCTTTCTTATGTTGACCATATTGATCCGAACTTTAATCTGTTTAGATGGTAGACTACCTAACAAAAAAAGGTTATAATGTGCGCCTAAACCGGTGTTTTCGAATTGGTGGTTGTCACAGTTTGTGACTAGAGTAGAATGGCTGAGGTACCTGAGTTGACTGGGGTATCTGTTGAGCTGAGGCAGAGCCAACGGAGGGGGTTTGGGTTTGTTGTGGCCGGTCGTCCGAGTTCCGTGGTTGAGGTGGAAGACCGGTCTGCTGGAGGGTCGGCCGGTGCTGTGCCGTCTGCCCAGTTTGCTCACAGAATCAGTGGAGGGAGCGGTCCAGGTGCGCGACAAGGCAGAACCGCTGCCGGCTCGACGCTTCACTCCCGACGTCAGCAACTGACACACGTTCTCCGGCTTGCCCTTGCTCCTCCGACGCATTCTCAGTGGGTTCAAGCACGGCCCACTGCCACTGAAATGCACACCACAGTTACTTTTGGACTCTATGATACTGTCAAAACACCAGAAAAAAACCGCGCAGTATGGGCCTTAACAATAGAGGGGTGAGTTTTTAGTAGCGAGTAGTCCGATTTCAAGAAAGACAGCCAAAATTTCTCGACGAGGAATAGGGGTAAGGAAAAGACCAATGTATACCATCACTGGTTAGGGCCAGAGCAGACACCATCTAAGATAAGACGAATTTTTCACTGACTACCATTCTTCTGCAAGCTTTTGAGCAGTCTATCTTGTGCCGTCTTGATAAAAGGTTATTTAGATGAACACAGAAGTTACCTCTAAATAAGGTGAACAACCTAATTTTTTACATGAAAATCGGAACTGGGGTCACGCCGATCAAAAAGGGTGGGGTGAGGTTGCACTATAGCAGGATGCCGCTAGAATGAGATGACTCACCTGCTGCTGGGTTTGCTGCCGTGAGTGTTGAGTCTGCAGGGAGCGGTCATGTGTCTTCTGCGCTCGTGCACAGCATGTTCGCCAGTCTGTGGCAGTTGGTGCGGTCGACTGAGGAACACGTCGTTGTTGTAGTCGTTGCTGGAGGGCACGTTGAGGTTGAAGGAGTCGGGGAAGTTGTGGGAGAGCGCCAGACTCTCCAACTCCTTCTGGATCGACTCGTCATCCACTCCGGGAGTGAGGTCGGCCGTGCACAAGTCCAGCCCGGCCAGGGGGTCGTTGGCGTCTGCCAGCACCGCACTCGTCACCGCCTTAAACAGTCTCTCTACAAATTCTTACACCTTTTCTAGCCTACTCTCTACTCTCTCTTAACACTTTTTATTGGAGTACAAACTCGTATTGGGCTGTTTTCAGCTATATTACGGTTCGGTAACGGATGCATGTGTGCGTTTTGCAGGTAGAGTGGTGTAGTGTAGTGATGATACCGGTAGGAGATAAAAGAGAGATGTACCTGAGAATGAGCAGAGGTGTGTTGGTGGTGAGGGGAGGCCGGCTGCGAGGGGTTGGCAGCCGAGCTGAGCATGGTGGCTGGGGCCGAGAGCACTTCCTGACCTGTGTTCATCAGACTCAGCGGCTCCATTACGCCTCCTCGCCCTCCGCTTACATCGCTTCCTGCCAGACTAGAGATGAACTCTGAAACCCATCAGCACACTGTAACTCCAGCCTCATGTAACTCATGTAACATGTCTGAACTCAGCAGGAAAGGAGAAGAGGCAATTTGGCCTTTCAAATTTAGCGCAACCCAACAAACCCCCAAAGTACACGTTGATATCAGTCTTTCAGTGATACGGTCAACCCTAAATGCTATCTTTTTGACTGTACAGTTAGCTAGACCTACTCGACAAGCAGTCTTAGACCTCTACACAAATCCAGTCGCCATGACTGCTTTTCTGGAAATCTAGCTGAACGGCTATAAGCAACAACAACAGCCATCCATAAATGAATGAACGCTTTGTGCTCCCTGCCAATATTTCATATCCGCGGTAATACACCTTGTATCACAACTGGATACAGCATCGGTACTAGAGTGGGCACTGGCCTAACCGGGCCTCTTCAAAATTTTATCCCAGTGCATAAAATCCTGCCTACACCACTGAAATGCAATTTTTGGCCCAGCAATGCACTGGGTATTGGGGTCTCAGATATTGGGTTTTTCATGTATTGTTGGTACTCTAATCAGTACAGACTCAACGATGATATTACAGGTAGAAACTTAACGCCGTATCAGCACCATATTCGATGTGCCTGATTGTATTAAGAGTAAGGGGGAGACGGTCATTTCGGTGCCGACATTTCGGTGCCGTTCATTTCGGTGCCGACGTTTCGGTGCCAGATCATTTCGGTGCCGGTTCATTTCGGTGCTGATTCATTTCGGTGCCGGTTCATTTGGGTGCCATTCATTTGGGTGCCTCACAAAAAATGTTTGGTAACTTGGTTTCAAATTAGGGATGCAAATGGTATCCGGTATTATTTGGTATTATTCGGTATTATTAGGTATTTTCTAGGTATTTGGTATTATTTGGTATTTTTTATACCAAATAATACCAAATAGTTTAAATAACTAAACAGTTAGCTTTTAAGCGATAAATTCTGCATATTTTGCGACTGTATACCATGTCAGAGCTCTTCTGTTCAGAGTTTTCTCTTTATTTCTAATTTACTAAAAGTTTAACAATGCAGCTACGCAGAACAAAGACGTCTCTTTACCGTTTTTGAGCAACAAAACAATAATAAATTCTGACCAGTTTAGCTTATAACAAACAACCATTCATGGAAAATTCAAATATACAGTGGCGGCCAAAAGTTTGGACGCACCCCCAAAATTTTCAGTTTCCTGTTAATAACACCTGTTCTGTTTGCAGTTTGCGGATGAAGTTGCGTGCTAAGTTTGTGCATAGTAGCCCTGCATAACCTGAAACCATATGGGGTTTGGTCCCCCTCACGTTGCTGTAGTATGAATCCATTTTCCAAAGACCCCAGAAAAATTCTTTGTGCCAGAAACTAGTCAACTCTATGCCCAAGCGCTGTGCAGTTGTAGTCAAGTCTTATGGCTTCCCAACAAAGTGCTAGTCGTCTAAATACATGTTTCATTCTTGCTTGTTCTTTATTGTTGCAAGGTTGCGCCGTTTTTTGAAAAATCAGTTGGTGTGTCCAAACTTTTGTCCACCTTTTTTCTGGGGTCTTTGGAAAATGGATTCATACTACAGCAACGTGAGGGGGACCAAACCCCATATGGTTTCAGGTTATGCAGGGCTACTATGCACAAACTTAGCATGCAACTTCATCTGCAAACTGCAAACAGAACAGGTGTTATTAACAGGAAACTGAAAATTTTGGGGGTGCGTCCAAACTTTTGGCTACTGTTGGGAAGTCCGACTTGAACCTGGACTTATTAATAGGTTTTTAACCTAATATCTGTGGACTTGAACCTGAACCTGAACCTATTTTATTTCAGCCGGACTTGAACCTGTTTCGTTTTACTGGACTCACTCAATAGGTTCAAAATTTGAGTGAAAATTTAGGCAAAATTTGTCAAATTTTCGGTTGGATTGCATAACATTTTCATGGTTTCTTGTTTTTACACCTATTTTTCAAACTGAATATGCGAGAAAACGAAACTACTGCCCCATAAAATGTGGTTTTCGTCTTTCGTTACTAGTAGACAGGCTTATATAGCTCAGAAAAGTTGCGAGCAGTGCAAAATTTCAACAATTCTTGAAATTATCAGTGAACTTGAACCTGAACCTATTGTCCAGGTTTTTTAGATGATGGACTTGAACCTGGACTTGAACTTGAAATTTCGATGTTGGACTTGACTTGAACCTGAACTTATTTTTGTAACCCCGGACTTTCCAACACTACTTTTGGCCGCCACTGTACGTGTCTTCCACATAATTGTTGTTGATGATAGCCGCCATCCAGCTATAGCCCCAAGAAAGCGCGCGTAGCAATTGGGTCGGTCCATACGTAGGTCCTGAACCGTCATAGGAGGAGTAGGTCTGGTTGCACAGTCAAATAGATGGCTGGTAGTGTGCCGTTCGAGGTTGCAGTCAGGACACAGCTCCGAAATGTCGGGGTACAGGCGGTGCTGATAAGAGCATAGGAACCCGCTGTATCCCGAGCGTAGCTGGGCCAGAGTAGTGCGCACCTTTCTGGACAGAGTGGCTTCAGAAGTGTTGATTGGTGGGGGCTCAGTCAGCAGTCAGTCTGTGTCTCAGGCTCAGTCAGTTTGTGTCTTGTCATGTGACTGTGTGCCTCCATGGCAATAAAGATGGGAGCTTAGACCATTATAATACAGTATAGCATTCATTTGAAACCAAGTTACCAAACATTTTTTGTGAGGCACCCAAATGAACGGCACCGAAATGAACCGGCACCGAAATGAATCAGCACCGAAATGAACCGGCACCGAAATGAACTGGCACCGAAACGTCGGCACCGAAATGAACGGCACCGAAACGTCGGCACCGAAATGACCCCAACCCGAGTAAGGGAGGAGATAAAGACGCACCGGTCTGCGTTGCAATCGTGTCCTGTGCGTGGTGGGTCATAGCGCTGTGGAGGTCCAACGGCGTGGTAGCGTAGGAACCGGGCAAAGCAGGAAAGTTGGTGTTTTGAACGTAAGGCATGGTGGGCTGGGTGCTCAGCTCAGGAAAGAGACCTTGATGCTCGTGACTGTAGTTGACCACACCGTACGCACTGCTGCCGGCGCTTAACAACGCTTCAGGAGTCAGAAGGGATGTCTAAACAAACATAGCCATACAGCAAAAACAGCAGCAGAACGGCTTAAAATTAACGAAAAAACGTCTCAAAAGTTGTAGCGAACATTCGAGTTAAATAACTCGCATGCCTAGTTTCACTTGGTGTGGTTGCGGGTAGACACCAGTCTGGGTCGACATTCGAGTTAACCGTTTCGAAAAGCGGACACCCAGTGTCTGGTGGCTACACCCTAGTAGACAACAGAACAGACAAACAGTGCAGATCACAAATTCATGGTAGAAAGTCAGAATTTTTTCTTCGAAATTAGGATGATTGATTTGGGAAGGGCGGAAACTATCAGAACAACGATGCAACTACCTGAGTGTTCTGATGAGGCAGGAGTGCAGAGTGTTCAGTCAAGGTGTTATTAGAAGGGAGGCGGTCCCTATGAGCCGAGCTGTGCAAACGCATATGACCATTTAAGGCAGGCACATTTTTGAATGACCGACCGCACTGACTACACTCAACTCTCTCCTGCAATAAGCAAGTATTAGTTTGAGCAGAGCTACGTAACAGCAGACAAGTACCCTTTCTGAGGTGCTACTACCAGAGGAGTTTGAAAGTCCGGTGCTAGTGGGAGAAACGTCTTGAGTGCCTAAGATTGCGTGCTGAGAAAATATAGAAAAGACAAGTCTCACTTCTGGAAGATGCGGTGTCCCCAGAGGAGTTGCGTTCCCTGCTAAGCTTGTCGGCCACAGAGACAGGGGAGGCGCAAGTGCTGGAGCTCATCGGCACCGTGAACTCCTCCCCGTCCCCACATCTGATGTACATGGTACCTGCAACTGGTTCAACTCAAACCCAACCAACTGAAAGCCTAACTTCAATTCTGTTTGAATGAGAATCCTGAAAATTACAACAAAATAACTCATGCTCTGCTCTATGCATCTAAAGTGACTCCATTAACTTTTACCAGTAAATCAGTCAGGCACTTAACGTTAATTGTACTGGTACCATATAGGGTACCGGTACCTAGGCTAGTGGCTATCACATATAAATATAATTATGGGCAAAGGTGGGTGACGGTGGTTGGTTGACCCCAATTGGGCAGCTGCTACCCCGCTGAGGAATTTTTAGAAAGAATTTCATCAGAAGAGCCTATTTTAACCAATTTTGGCGAAAAATCAGCCAAAACCCTTGATTTTAGTTAAAATCGGACTTTTTGACATACCATTCCTTGCTGGCTTGGTATTCGAAGATTTACCACCCCCTCAGCCAAAATGTTAGTCCATATCTGGACCACCCACATAGTACCGGCACCATATATGGTACCCTGCCATGGCCAACAAGGCCACCAAAGTGGCCGAACGTAGGGGTACCATGGTGTCGGTACAAAAACTGGCGTTAAGTGCCTGACTGTAAACTAAGCTAACAGAGTTTTACAGGATGCTTGGTGGGCGTGAGAAACAGGTTGTACTTGAGAAGTGCGTGGTATGAGTCACCCCTATGCTGCCAGATGTCCGATTGAAAGAAAACTCCAGACCGCAGCTACAAACTGTTCCCAACCCAACTTATACGAACTTTTTGCCGCTGTATTGCAACGTTCCAAAAAAGAGGTCGCAAAGTAAATGGAGGAAAGGCTTGGCTTTGAAGAGGCAGAGAGTTTTTTGGCGGCCGCACGCACGTCCCTTCATCATGTAGCAGAACAGGCGGCCGTCATAAATTTTGCCAACGCAACGTGCGTGGCACGTGCTACGGCCAAAAACTACACAAGCAACAGACGGCTTTGATTTCTTTGGTCCACTCACCTTTCAGACTGTGCACCGACGGGTTGCGAATGTTGTGGCCGTGTTCCAGGTGTCTTCGCAGCGAGCGCGCGTCGCAGTAGGACTTGTCGCAGCCGGAGACCACGCAAGCGAACGGCTTAACCGTCTTGTGCACGTTCATGTGACCGGACCTTCAATCGGCACCAATTAGCTTCTTCACCCACATACCACTATCTTTCTGGGCATTTTGAAAACCATTTTGAATTGAAATAAATAGGATATTTTGATTTAAGCTCATTTACAAGACAAGGCTCTATCTAATACATAAATTTTATCTTTTTGGACCGCTGATTTGCGACTTCATGCTCCCTGAATTTTAGAACTTTCATGCTTAACCAATGACGTATATTATTTACAAGTTTACAATTATCATTCTCCTCCAACATACAAGTAACAGATCGTTCGCCGAAGGGGTGGACTTTGGACCAGACTAACGGATTGAGCCCAAATATGGTGGGCCGATTAGAGTACTTAAATTTGTTTTCTGGGCTAAAAATCGCTACTATGATACAGCTAAAATAACTGTTTCGCGCATAAAATTCAAATAAAAAAGTTCCGACCCTAAAAAATCGGAGTGGTGGGAAAATCTCTCGGGGGGCCAGTGGACTGTTTAATGCATGTTTTCTTCGGTGACTAAGTTTTAAAATGATACTTTAATCAACTCTTGTGGCTGGCTGTCTGCGGTGAGCCACCAAAGACAGTCTAAATAATAAGAAAGGAGGCAATGTTGCAGTGGAGTCTCAAGCTAAGAAGCGGATAATATCCTAGGTGATCTGTCAAAAGCAGGGTGCCGCGTTGGACGAGAAACGAGCTCTGGTTTCGTCAGATCCCTGATTTATTGGCCCGTCTCGGCACCATTTATCGGGGCAGCCAGAATCACTACACATGCGGCCGTTACGATACTTTGCCAGTGCAGTGCGCTGCGCTGTTAACACTGCGCCGAAAAAACCAACCACCCACCGAACGCCCATCCATGTGAATTTTAGTGTAAACCGGTCTCTTATCATAGCAGACCAGTAGAGCAAAAGACTTTTAGAAAGGTAGGTAAAAAATGCAGCAAGCCACTCACAGATGGTCTTGTCGTTTGAATGCCTTTTGACAGACAGAACAGATGTAGTTTCGCTCGTCGCTGTGGATTAGTTTGTGTTTGACAAGTGCACTGTTGTTCTGAAAATCTTTGCCGCACTCCTCGCACGAAAACGGACGCGTCTGTCGATGCGATACTGAGATTGACTTGCCACCTAAACATGCAAATATAAATAATTCAGCATAAACGCCGCTTTGCCAGAATCGCATCCGCTCGCATTTATACATGAACCAGATGGGCATTTATTACAGAAAACACGGCTGTAAAGTTAAATTGCTTATCTATTAGTACAACGGTTATAATCCCATATTTGTTTATTAAGAGTCAGTCTCTGAACCGATCGAGTCTTGGCCCTTTGCCCTATTCAGACCCAAAATTGAAAGTTGGGCGTAGAGGGCTGAAAGTTGGAACACTAAAACATATTGACAAGTTATCAATGACCTGTAAACAATTTCCAGATTCGATGCTCCACGCTCGAGATATGGCCTTCTAAAAATCGGCCCGCTTAACTATGGGACCAAAATTTCAATATCGAATTTCTGACTTGCTGATCGGAATTCAGACCTAACAAACGGGGTTTTTGCGTAACTTTTGAGTAGTTTAAGAATCTTTACTAAATTTTTGGAAAAAAAATTTTTTTTCGCCCCCCCCCCCTGTCGGGGGCATAACTCGTCTGGAACCCCCTAGACCGTTCTTTTTATTTCAGATTATTGTAGCGCTATATCTTAGCTACACGCCGGTGTATAACATTACGGGCTGCCGGACGGCAAACACTGAAATATTTGCGTTCAAAGATTAAAAATGCCACATTTTGCAAATTTTTGGGCACAGTGAAACATGCAAAATGTGGCATTTTTAATCTTTGAACGCAAATATTTCAGTGTTTTCCGTCCGGTAGCCCGTAATGTTTTACACCGACGTGTAGCTAAGATATAGCGCTACAATAATCTGAAATAAAAAGAACGGTCTAGGGGGGTTCCAGACGAGTTATGCCCCCCGATAGGGGGGGGGCGAAAAAAAATTTTTCCCAAAAATGAAATTCAATGAAAGTTTCTTAAACTACTCAAAAAGTACAGCTTAGACATCAATTTTTAGCATTCAACTCCAATTGGTAAGCTGGAACATGGAGTTGAAAATTTTTGGGCACAGCGAAACATGCAAAATGTGGCATTTTTAATTTTTGAACGCAAATATTTCAGTGTTTGCCGTCCGGTAGCCCGTAATGTTTTACACCGGCGTGTAGCTAAGATATAGCGCTACAATAATCTGAAATAAAAAGAACGGTCTAGGGGGGTTCCAGACGAGTTATGCCCCCCGATAGGGGGGCGAAAAAAAATTTTTTTTCCAAAAATGAAATTTAGTAAAAGATTCTTAAACTACTCAAAAAGTTACGCAAAAACCCCGTTTGTTAGGTCTGAATTCCGATCAGCAAGTCAGAAATTCGATTTCGAAATTTTGGTCCCATAGTTAAGCGGGCCGATTTTTAGTAGGCCATATCTCGAGCGTGGAGCGTCGAATCTGGAAATTCTTTGCGGTGGTTACATAAGCTATCAAGACGTATTAGTCCTCCAACTTTGAGCCCTCCACGCCAAAGTTTCATTTTTGGGTCTGAATACTGAAACTCGATCGGTTCAGAGACTGGCTCAACTCAACTTTATTCGCAGATCGACACCAAAAATATGGTAAAACGAGGATCGCGAATTTATAAAGACAGTCTTAGAATATAGAACATACTACTGGACAGTAACAAGACCATTATCGGTTAAACGAACAAAAAAGTCATCAGAATGACAGTATCTTACAAAGGTCGACAAAATCTGGCTCTTAAAATCATGTTTCAACCTACTATGGAGTTCATCTCCATCACCCTTGCCAAAAAATACCAGTTTTGTAGTAGCACCAGTAATAGCAAACAGGGTCAGCTCAGCATACATGTACATAGTTGGGGGTAAAGGGGCCATTTACTCAGACCCGATTTTCGGAGCAATTTCCCCTCCGCTGAGCCGGATTGGGGGATTTTTTAAACCCTATTTTGGGGTTTCTAAAACCGTAAACAGGATTCTAGAGTTGAGGGGTCATTCTAGGGTTTCAGGGCCCCTAAACAGGGTTTCGGAACACTAATTAGGGTTTCAGATCCCTAATATCGGTTTCTTAAAATCCAAGTAAGGTTTCTGAGGCCTAAATAGGGTTCCGGAACCCTAATTTCGGTTTCAGAGACCCTAAACAGGGTTTCGAAGTCATAATTTGGGTTTAAAATGGGTTCCAGAAATGCATTTTACCTGAATTACGTTCCATAAAATAGGTTTTTGTACGTTTTAAAGCAAAAATACGGTCAAAACGACAGTTTTGCAGTTCCGACAGGATTTTTACCCGATTTTTAGTCATACATGTGCATGGTCGGCGGCTCAGGGGGTGACGGCCAGGTCTCCGTGCGTAGTAGCCTGGATATAGGTGCAAATTTTCGGCGGGAAATTTAAATTTTTGCCCAAAATTTTGGTCAAAAATACGAATATTTTCGGTTAAAATTGAAAAATTTGCGGTAAAAATCAAATTTTCGACAAAAAATTGCCAAAAAACCACCTTTCTGACCGAAACGTTGCCAAAAAATCGAAATTTTTCAGGAAAATTTAAAAAAATTTCGGGTTTGGTGCGTAGTTGCCTGGAGGTAGAGTGCGTAGTTGCGTAGTTGCCAAAATTGATTTCTGTGGCTTAAAAACGCTTCTGGAGGCTTTCTAGCAGCCTCTAACAACGTTTGGTAGATTTTTAATTTCGTCCCCCCCCTGGGCACCCCCATGCACATGTATGTTTTTAGTCCTCAGAACCCTGTTTTGCCGCCTTTGGACACCAAAAAAGATCACTGAAACTTTTAGGCATAGTGCTGAAACGCTGTTTCGGATCAGAAAAATTTCCCTCCCGGTGGAAAACCCGACTGCATGTGTATGGTCAGTGATTTGTTTGTTGTGTTTGTCTTAAAAGGAGAAAAAGAGCAGTAAAATTGTCATTTCTCCTCAAAAATCGCCCACATCTTCCCCCTGGGTAGGAAAGCGAGGACAGACATGTATGATTTTCACAGAAATATTTAATGCAGACATCAAACAGTTCTTCGACGTCTGCGAAAGTCAATTCTTTAAGAGTATTGGTAAATTCACGCGCCCAAATTACCAACTTTACTACACATTGTTGCGCGTCTTATGAGCACCCTAAATTGATCCCATTTAGAGATAAGCTGAACACTGGTGGTAGAATTTCGCTAATGACTTATCCATAAATTGTGCAAGAGAATCAACCCCTTAGCGATTAGTGTGCTGCGTTATATTTCCATTTATGGCCAAGATAAGTCTATTTATAGCCAGAAACTTCTTATCTTGCCGCTGAATTCTGCACGTTTTCTTTTACACTTAACTGTTGCTTCAAAACCACGCAGAAAAACTAGCAACCATACATGGGCCGGGGGTGTGGAGGTATACTATACCCCTCCCCCTCGCCGGCCAATACCCCCTCCCCCACCAGGAGAGGGATAAAATTTTCGCTTATTTAAGGCAAAGTAGGCGTTTTTTGGTCATATTTTCGGGACCCCCGATGTCTCCATACCCCCTCCGGATTTTTCCGGCCCATGTGTGCTAGCAACCTTACTTTTAGGCAGACATGGACTTGCATTTCGGCTAGGGGGGGGGTAGAATTTTCAATTCTGAGGGAGGGGGCTGAGGGAGTAGGAGCGCCTGATGGGGGGCTGAGGGGGTGGTAACCGAGAGCCCAGACCCTTCCTCGCAAAAATTAACTCAGAAAATGGGCAAAATCACCAATTTCAGAGCGATTTTTATATTTCTTTCGGTCTAACCCACTCCGTGACCAACTCATACACCTTCAGAATTTGCGGTACATGTATGTTTAGTGAAACTTCAAACATGAAACTTATACGTTAACCGATTACTCAAACTATTATCATGCCGGCATAAAATGACTAAAGCAGCAAAGTTTGAGAGATATAAAGATATAGATTTTTGAGTGAAAGGAAGCTTTGAACGTCTAACAGCAAATTCCAAAGAATCAGACTTTTCTAAACACATTGCAATCATACGGGACACTGGAGTGGGCTGACGCCACCCACTCGGTCGTCCATAACCTTTAGCCACTAATTGTAGGCTTTTTTAGACAAAATAGGCAATTTTACAACGATTATAGGACTTTTTGGGGACCACCTAAGACCGTATTTTTCCAGCCAATGTATGACTGCATTCCCTGAAAATCACAATACAACAATCAATTCTGCAAACTGGAAAAAAGAGTTGGTGCGAAATTACGTATTTGCAACGCAATAAACACGGCCGGTATTTAGAAGCCAGAAAAATTTGAATTTCCGTATAGAAATCGTGTGAAAGAAAATAAAAAGGTCAGAATCACCTGAGCCGTGTGCAGCAGACGAATTGAGGGCAAAAATATTATTATCGGATCCGACGTGTCGCAACAGATCAAAATCAGTGTCAGTCTGATGCAGAGTCGGGTCGATCAGATAAGGCGGGGTAGCTTGTTGCTCCAACAACGAGTGATCGGACGAATTATTGTTTTCACTCTCCGATTTTACACTACTTCCAGACCACAAACCAGGTTTCAACTCTGAAACCATTGTTTTAGTTGGCTCGAAGTTTCAGATGCGAAAACGGTGCCTTGTTCTATGGCAGACAGAAGTGCAGGGGAGATGGTGGGCTTTATGTGCTCTCTGCGCATCAGAATGCTGCTCATCGAGTAGGAGGAGGGTTGCAGGTGACTGCTGGCAGCCTCCAGTTCCATTTCTCTGCTTAGTTTCCGTCTGAGACTGGGCCACCTCTGGCGCGCCGGCGTTTGGGGCGCATCGCAGCCTCAAATAATAGGTGCATGCAAGCCGAACCGCCATAAATGGAGCGATTTCGGATCGGACAGCAGGAAACCTCCTCCACTTATACATAAACAGTGGGGGAACTGACAAAATTTTGCTTATTTTTCGTCAAAAAAGGTTGTTTATATTTACGCTTAATCTAGGTCATACTCATACATTTGCCGGGGTTTGGGGTTCGCTCCCCTCGCCAGTAGGCGCAACCGCCCCCAACCCGAGATTTTGGCTCCCTCTTTTCAAAAAAAAGAAAGAAAATATTGGCGAAACCCCTATACTCGACGCCCCATGCCCCTCGCCGGCCATCACCCCTGCCAAATTTTAGCGACATACCCCTCCATTTTTTCAGCAGATAGTGATTAGCTAGTGATTCCCATGTGCCACCCACGGTGGCCCAAGCATCTGCGAGAACGCCTGCTTGTGGGTACAAAAAGCAGTTTGACTGGAGTTAAACAATGCAAATCTCGAGATAAGCCACCAAAAGCTAGTGATGGTAAAGAAATAATTCGTGCCGCCACGGGATGGGGTGAGAAGCCAAGGGAGTCTGTGCGCAGGGTCGGGACACCGACCCGAACCACAGAACGCTTCGGTACTCCTCTCACAAAAACCCCTACCCAGGTGGGTGGGCCAGCAATGCCTTACTGCATGCGATGAATAGTGATGCTATTCTTAGCTTTGGCTTAGCAGCACACACACCAGTAATTCAGCTTGCTTTTTCTATAGCCGAACTAAAAATACGTTTTTGTGTCATTCTAATAATATTACAGAATGGGCCTGTTCACTGAAATTCGACTTTTGGCTTAACTGACTTTTAGGGGTCCCTAATGAGGGCGTATATCTCAGGATCTAAGCAGAGCACATTAATGAAAATTTCAGCATCTTTTAAGAATTTATTGATTTTTCATATAAAAAAGATTCATTCAAATCCGTTGAGATTTGCCTTAACAACTGACTTTTAGGGGCCCTCAATTATACGTACCTATATTAATTAATCACTTTCTTGCTAAGGCTCAGGCTTAGGAGGCAACTGAATACGGTAGATAAAATTGAAATTCTTGTTAGGGACCCCTAATAGTCAGTTTTGCCACCGCTGTAGCAACTGCAAATCTCAACGGATTTGAGTGAATCCTTTTTTAAATGAAAGATCAATAAATTCTTAAAAGATTGCTGAAATTTTCATTACTGTGCTCTGCTTAGATCCTGAGATATACGCCCTGGTAAATGTATAGTTTCCGGGCGTAAAATCGGGAACCGGCCCCAGATTAAAATTAATACTTTTAATGATCATAACTTATTATAAATTAACAAGTTTTATCGATAAATATCGATTACCGGTTATTTTTTGGCAAAATTCCAAAATCGTTCAAAATGGTCATGTTACATATCATTTGAAAGCCCTTCGCCTGACGAGTCTAATGATCACTAAATCAGCATAGGGCACGCACCGGGAGGCCTGTTTTGCCAAATATAAAAGTACCCCTAGAGACGCATCAGTATAGGCACGCTCCGGAGGGCCTGGTTTAAAAACATAAAAGTACCCGTAGGGGACGCATCGGTATAGTGATAAGTACCCCTAGGGGACGCATCAGTATAGTGATGCATACCCCTAGGGGTATTTTTATATTTGGAAAACAGGCCCTCTAGAGCGTGCCTATACTGATGCGTCCCCTAGGGGTACTTTTATATTTGGCAAAATAGGCCCCCGGGGGCGTGCCCTATGCTGATGTAGTGATCATTAGACTCGTCAGATGAAGGGCTTTCAAATGATATATAACATGACCATTTTAGGCGATTTTGAAATCTTGGAATTTTGCCAAAAAAAATAATCGATAATCGATATTTATCGATGAAACTTGTTAATTTATAATTAGTTATGATCATTAAAAGTATTTATTTCAATCTGGGGTCGGTTCCTGATTTTACGCCCGGAAACTATACATTTACCTGGGACCCCTAAAAGTCAGTTTTGCCACAAACATTCCAAGAACATTCGAATTTTGAAAACTTCGCCTCGGCTACTTCGGCGAAGCTTCAGACCGCTCGGCTTTGAGAAATTGTCTACGGCGAAGCTTGCCGGTAACTGGCCCAACGGGAGCCACAGGCACGGCAGATAGCCCACATAAGGTATGCAACACCACCCACCAGACCACAGTTGTTTGTTGGTAATAATACGGACAAAGAAAATAGAATATGCAAATTAGTCTTACAGCCACAAGCTGCCGAATGCCAAGTTGTGAGCTCGCACAGAATCTATTATTATAGACTTGCAGCAATTAACACACAGCCACCGAGAACGAACAGCTGAGCGCTTGCTAGACCTCAGAGAGGTCATTTTCCGAGTCCCTGAGCCTTTTGTGTAAATTGGTGAGTCCTGCAGCGAAAACACTTTCTCATATTACGGTAGGTATAAACTGCCCCCAACACTTTTTTAGCTAACTACCAGTGCCATTTAATAGGCACACGATGAATTCTATTAATAAAATTTGTTAAACAGTTTTAATAGCCCTTTATACATGCAAGATAGTACACTACGCTTCCAGAAGTATGTAGGATTCTGAATCATAACTGAAATTCTGGGCAGACTTACGAAAATTTCGCAACGAAACGATTCTCTAGTCTGATACTGCGTAAATTAGTTGTACCAACGTGGTCCAAAACGGCCCTGCTCCTCCAACGACAAAGTATACAGCGTAGGTTATACATACGCTTGAGAGCCAGGGGGAACAAAAATACAATTATAAGCTTGCAGAAGTTCTTAGAAAGCCTCCTGTACCGGTAGAAACAAACAATTTTTCCGTTCAGCTCACCCGAATGGAAAAATTTGAAACGCTTCTGTGAGCTCAATTCATGGCCGTTTGTTCTGTAGATTGGTCTAGAGTATCTTTTGTAGAAACTGTAGTGGCTGAGAAATTTGCAGGAAAAAATGTCGGCTTGTTGGCTCACAATAGTTGTTCAAAATTTTCCGTTCAGGTGAGCTGAACGGAAAAATCGTTTGTTTCTACCGGTGCTGGTGCGTTTTCAAGCCACAGAAATCAATTTTGGCAACTAAGCATCATTGGTGCAGGCAACTACGCACTGAACTCCGAATTTTCGTCGAAATTTGCGATTTTTTGAGAAAATGTTTCTTGGATAATCAGAATTTCAGCAATTTTTAATCGAAAATTTGATTTTTTGCTAAAAAACTTGAATTTTAGCCAAAATTGACAATAAATTCAAATTTTCCGTCAATAGTTTAAATTTCCAGCCAACATTTGAATTTCCCAACGAATTTCCCACTTTAGAGTCAGTGCAACTAGGTATGGAAAGCTGGCTGTCCCCCCGGAGCTGCCGACCATGCTCACGATGTACAGGGTCCGCCAAAAAAACACCTCAGCAGATTTTTCCATAATTTTTTTGTAGCAACCGCAAATCTCAACAGAATGAATTGAATGAAACCTTTTTAAATGAAAGATAAATAAATCCTTAAAAGATTACTGAAATTTTCATTAATGTACTCTGCTTAGTTCCTGAGATACTGGCTCTCAAAATCAAAACAGTGATTTTGGCAGTGAACAAGACACAAGAGGGATTTTTTATTATTCTGCTGTTCGTAATAAAACGGATTCCTGTTACTGCTAAGGGCTATTGGAGGCTTTACTGGTCACACAGAAACTCGGTTTACTTCAACACTGAAGTAGCATTAGCCCCAGCAGTAGGAATCTGCTTTATTATGAAATGCAACGGAATCGCTCTTGTTCTTTGCCAAAATCTGTTTCGAATTAGAGGGCAAATATCTCAAGAACTAAGCCGTGAATTTCAATAAGAATTGCACCAATCTTTGAAGAATTTATCAACCTTTCGTTCAAAAAAGGATTCATTCAACTCGGTTGAGATTCATGGTTGCAAAAGTAAAAAATCTGCTGGGTTGTTCTTTATCACTCTTGTTCATTGCTAAAATCTCTGTTTTGAATTTGAGGACAAATATCTCGGTAACCAAGCAGGCTATCTTAATAAACGTTATATTAATCTCTCAAGAATTTACTTATCTTTCATTTAAAAAAGGATTCATTCAAATCGGTTGAGATTTGCGGTTGCTACAGCAAAAAATCGCCTGGGTTTCTTTTTGGCGGACCCTGTAGATAGATAGTCATATCATACGGACATTAGCTTAAAGCATAATGGATTTTTTGTCCAAGAATTAGAGTAAAAGTTGAAACATCGATTTTGAGCGTTTCTTAGTGTCTCTAAACTGTCCCTAAAGATATTTTCTGCAGACCGGCCTCGATTTTCCTGGCCAGCACTTTTGAACCAACGTTTTTTTATAATATCAATGAAAACATCGCTGAAATTGCCTCAAAAATATGCAATTTTTACCCGTATTTCAGCTTAAATTAACGCTTCGCTTCTGAGCGACTTTTATCACAACGACATTTATCCCAAAAGTCCAGTTCATCGAAATCTGGATTAATGCATTTACATAACAATAAAATTTTGTAGTTGGAACGGAAATGGAAATGGGTTGGAAAATACCGTATCATACAGTACCGATCCATTCCATCATAGTTCAGCATCAGCGGGCTCAATCGGTATGGTGCTGATTAGTACTGTAATTTTAATAGTGAAATGTTATTTTAATTTAATATTAATATAATAGAACTAGCCGATTTTAATTTTAATTTAATATTAATATAATAGTCCTCTGTTAATTTTAATTTAGATTTAATATTAATACTATTAAATAACAATTTTAATAGTATTTTAATAGCATTTTAATAGTATATTCAAAAATGCAGTCGAAAAGTTTTGGTCACACTTGAGCGAACTGGCAAAACAACATCTTTTGCTTGAAGTTGTTAGTGTTAGTTGAAAATTTAATCAGAGATGCAACTTAAAAGCATTTTTATGTAGAAATTTATAAGCATTTTTAAAAATGACTTTGTCTGAACCTGGTTTTAAATTGCATTCGAACACAAGTAGCTATAGAAAAACTATTGATGCATAGTTAAAGAGAAATTTTTGAAAGGAAAGACTGTTACATAGGTTATTGACTAGATTCAGGTCGTTTTGTCATTCATTCCTATTAGTGAGAAAAGTTCCACTATTTCCAAGTGAAAACACATTCGAGATTCAGAGGGCAGTCGGAAATCTTCAATTTTCATCAATTTCTGAGGTAAAATTATGTATCTCCTTGATTGTCAAACATGGTTCAACTATTAAAATGCTATTAAAATACTATTAAAAATAAATTTTAATATTCAGCCCCTGTGTGTATTTTTAATTTAATTTAATATAATAGTAGGGCCTCTATTTTAATATTAATATAGATTTAATACTATTAAAATGGCACTATTAATAATAGTTTCATTTTAATATTAATATATTTAAATAACAGTACTGATTAGCATCTTACAGCTTGTTCGTTTTAAGAAGTCTTCCATCCAATCCAACTCCAAATTTACTCGGGTAGGAAGATCACTACTTGCGCCGATTAGTGTTTTGTGTGTAGATCATTTTTGGCCATTTGTTTGTGTAAAAAGGGCCACCATCCTTGGGCTTGGGCGAATGCTTAATCGGTAGCAAATCGTTATATTTACCCATATGCACTTGGGCAGACATGTCTGTTGGCAGACTCGAATGCTATAGATGTTTAGCAAGGGGTAGTCGAAATCGCGCACTTTCATTCTTTTTATTTTTGTAAATTGTTGTTCGAGAATCTCTGAAGGTAAAGCGCCGAAATATGCATCTAAGGTAGGCCTACTCACATAGTAAAATTGGTAACTATCTTTCGAAAGATGACTGAGAAAACTTCTTTTTTCAATTTTTTCATAGTGATGATTTTCGTTTAAAAAGGGCCACCGTCCTTGGGCTTAGACAAATATTGTTTTGTTTATGCTTAATCGATAGCAAATTGTCATATGCCTACCCATATGCTTTTGGGCAGACATATCTGTCAGAGGAATCAATTGTTTTAGTAAGTGGAGGTCGTGGCGCAGTTTTTCGTTCTTCAAAAAGGGCCACCGTCCTGGGGTTTCGATCCCAATCTTTCTAACTGTGCTAATTCTGTAGCTAGGGTAATGGTCTACAGATCTGGCTTTGAACACGATTGTACGTCCATACGTATGAATTTTATATCAAGTTTTCTAAGAGGTGTTCCGGCCGATAATCGATGGACTTAGGCAATATAACTAGAGCACGTGATCTCACATTACATGCAGTAATTGGTTGTGGATGTGCTGGTGTCTAAAACAATAATATAGAAGTCATAAGCAGTTGTTTGATACCGGATTTGGTCATATTTGTTAAAGATTTACAATTAGGGTGCTCACGTTTTCAGAATTTGTTCCTGGACCAAAAACACGTATCTGAGGTAAAGCTGAATATAACGTGCAGTGATTAGAAGTTGATGTGTAGAATAATAATCAGGAGATCGTCAGCAGTCGTTTGATACCACACTCGGCGGTCTCTGTTCAAAATTTGCAGTTCGAGTGATCTCCCCAACTCGGGTCATTTTTTGGGCAAGGCCCCCTGTATTGCTAAAATCGAAACTTTTGGAAACTCGGTGGTTGCGGGTTTCCAAAGTACGGAACAATGTATATTTTCGGTTCAGTTGTTGGAAATACACTATTTTACAACACTACTAAGACCCTCAGAATGCTGTTCACTGCTTCTAGTAACTCTACGCATTATTTATTGAATAAACGTTTACTTTAGTGATTCTTCTGACTCGTTTTAGTTATGCTCTATGCAAATTTTTGCTTGGATCGGCGCAAGTATTAATAGTTAGTTTGGCGGTTCGCAAACGCAGCCTAACTCCAGCAAACCTTGTTGTCAATTCCTCCTTCTGTGTTGCTTTACCTTTCGCGCTCGTAATTTCTTGTACAATGCCGGTAAACTGGAATAACCCAGATATCAAGAAATTGTTACGTTCTTACATCAGAGGAGAGTTTGAGGAAAACCAGAGTGACGTAGCAAAGAAGATCGTTGAAGCCGCAGGCACAAAGCCGCCGCCTAAAGGCACCATAAGCAAACATTTGACCAAGCCCAGTCAGAAACGTTAGAGATGATGGCAGCGATTCTGAATTGCCCCCTTCTGGTTTTGAACAGTCGGATTAGCGTTTTTCTCACATTCGTACTTTGCTAATAAGCTACTGAAGTTTATTGTTTGCAGTATCTCAACCAATATTAATATTAGCAGCTTTGCAGTTTTTTCTTTGTCTTTTTGACGTGATTGTTATACTTGCACGAAAAATCGATAATCGATATCGATTTCTACAGTGATCGTAGCCAATTGTAAATGTGACAGTTGAAATCAGCGTGCCAGGAAACCCTACTAGGATGTCTCTCGCAATGACAACCCGCCGACCCACCACTTTTCATGTCAGTTTGGTGGTGGTTTGACTTGAGCTAAATTAACAAAAAATCGCTTGATAATCGTGTTATTTGTCGTTTTCAGCATCCTCAAGCACTTCAATAAACGCAATCCTGGTGCGGCCGTAGTTTAAACTCACCACCGCATTTATTATTCCCGCAGCAATACAGGTCCCCCGTCCCTCATTTTTTACTTACTGACTGTTTCTACTAAATATAAAATTTTTCTCTGGTCGATGGTTCACCGTGGTTTCGGAGTTAAAAGAAGCTCAGCAGTAGAACCGACGAAGCCAAAGATGAACGGACTGCGACAGCGATCGGAGGCAGAAATGGAGGCGAGACGAGAGAGAACGGACAGAATCACCAAACTGATGGGCGATTACTTACTGAAGGGATACAAAATGCTCGACGAGTACTGCCAGCACTGCACCGTACTCCTTTCTTTCATTCAACACCTGCTTTCTTCGGCAGTAGTCACAGGAAAACCGGCTAACGCGCATTTGGTTTATATATCTACATACAGAGATCGCCAAACACTTGTGCATGTGCTAATCCGTCGCGTCCATACATGTGCATAGTCGGCGGCTCAGTCAGGAGGACCGCCAGGTCTCCGTGCGTAGTTGCCTGTATATAGGTGCAAATTTTCGGTGGGAAATTCAAATTTTGGCTTGAAATTTAAATTTTTGCCCAAAATTTCTGCGAAAAAAGTCGAAATTTTCGATAAAATTCAAAAATTTGCGGTAAAGATCAAATTTTCGACAAAAAATTGCGAAAAAGCACTTTTCTGACAGAAACATTGTCAAAAAATCGAAATTTTTCAGGAAATTTTGAAAAATCGTCATAATTTAACAAAAAACACCTTCGAATATGGCAGGGCAGATGCGTCTCTGGTTTTCCGTTGAAAGGCAGAGCATTCTGAATTGCTAAGCTGGTACGAACCCTGCCTCTATATTACGCCTCAAGACAATTGTTCCTGCACAAAGCTAGCAATTTGTGCCCGTCAGTGTAGTGGGTGACTTGGAAAGGGTGTCAAACATACTTGAAACAGGGGTCCGCGGCGGTCTGCCCCCAACCAACTTGCCCCCAGACGATTTTTCTGGAAAGTAACTTTCTGAGCAAATTTTTGCGATTTTTTACAATTTTTCTCACTAAAATTGCCTGAGAATAGCACTTCTGAGCTGTATTTATAGCGATTTTTGACGATTTTTAGCCGAAAAATTGCGATTTTTTTGTAATTTTTGAGCGTTTTCAGAGCCCAACCCCTTCCGTAGAATTTGGGTTCAGACCCCCGACCTCATCCTGCATCAGCGGATGACCTGTTACATGTACGGTTTCGAAACAGACAGAGAGAGAGAGTTTCAGAACATTCTGCTGGAGGAGCGCAGTGGAAAGAGGTACTGCGTGGCCTGCGAAGAGGTGGACAGAGTGAGTGTGCCCGACAGTAACGGCGGCGAATTATCGATTGATCAGGATGCTGGTCCCGAAGTACTGCAGATACCGCTCGATCAGACCGACAAACTCTACTATGCAAGTCAACCTGCTCAACCACCCGCTGCACTAGAGATTACGGTACTTCTACTTCCTCCCCAACCTGCCAATTATGCAATTTCTAAGTGGTTGCAAACGTACATGTAGCAGATCCGGCCTAGGGGAAAGGGTAAAAGGGGTTTCCAAAATTTTCTCTAAAACGCCTGGAAATACGTTTCGCCTTTCTAGCCAGGGGTAACCCAAACCCCCTAGAATTACTTCCTTGAAAAATCGGTCGGGTGCGTGGAAAAATCGTCTCGGACGGTCTTTAACCTCTGAAAAGACCAACTTTCTTGCTCTATCGGTTAAAATCTGGCACAGTTTTACTTTCTGTGAAGGTGAAAAATTGGCATTGTCAAAGATGAGGGTGGTGCCGTCTGAACATAAAGCAGACATGGGCAAAGGGAGGCTGAGGGGTTGATCGATCCCCTCAGGCTCAGACACACCTCCTTAGGCCGCCGCTACCCCCTCAGGAATTTTTAGAAAGAATTTTATATAGAAAAGTATGACAAAATCATGCCTAGATTAGTTGTAAATGAGCTCAGAATAGCTGATTTTTTTAACCTATTTAGCGAAAAATAAGGCTAAAAACCTTGAATCAGGTCAACCTCCCTGAGCCGCGCCGCCGCTAACCCCCTTACAATTTGAAAATTTCCACCCCCTCAACCGAAATGCTAGCCCACTTCTGATTTGATTTATTTTTGGCATTGCGTTGTTGTTCTTGTAAACCTTTTGGTTCAGTTCGAAAACCCTGATTTTCGCTAGAGTTTTAGCTAGACAAAGTTACATGGTTCATGCCAAGGGTAGGGAGGTAATTGAAAAGTCAGGCCAAGGCAAAATAAGGTTTTTTTTATTTTTTCGCTCTGGTCTGGTAGCGGCCTAAACCTTGAAAACTGTGATCCGTATGAACTGTGGTTATTTTTCGTAATTTTTTTTGCAATTTTCAATTTCAGACGCGTGAGTTGTTATGTCTGTAAAACAGCGGTTTTGTTTTTCAGTTCCACCGTCCTTTCGGACAGCTCAGGACACCCCTCCCTCTTTTCAGAGCCCTTTAATGGGGTAGTCCTGCCTACAAACAACCCTCCCTCTTGCTACCATTAGCTGCAACGGCAGCGCCGGTTCGGTTCCCATTTACCTACTGGCCATCACCGGCTTTCGGCGGTCTGGGTTGGGCTTTACGTCGACTACTTTCAGTCGCTTCGACCGGTTTCGAACCCACAAACAACCGCTCTCACGGATGCCGGGGCCGCCGTGACACACGGGATAGCGTGAACTACCCGTGGCCAAGACGCGACATCGACTGGGTTTTATCTGAATTTGAGCCCCAGTTAGCGATTTTTATCCAGAATTTATTATTGTTTGTATTCTACTCCACGTACCGGCGCGACCTTTGGGCCCACAACACCAACTACCCTCCCTGTTCGGCAGATTACCTGTTACACGTATGCAGCTATACGTAGTGCTCAAATATTTATGCAGACAGAAAAACTGGAGTTATTTTTAGCCCCAAGCCAGCCTGCCAACCGTTTCCCCCAACCGACAGCAGTTCTACAGTAAGACCGAATCGGTGCTCGTGATAGGTGAGAAAATGGAATGGGCCACCAGTCAGCTCAGAGGGGAAACCGATCCGAAACGGTGTCAAGATCTCGTCTATCTAATCAAAGCCTGTGCTGAGACTTTAGACACGTTGGGAAGAAATAAATCGTGCTGAATATCTGATCTGTTAACTTTTTGTGCGTTTGTTAAGAATCTTTTGTGTCTGCAGTTCAAATTTTGGCTCGGCCCATTCGGCGGATGACCTGTATCTCATAAATCGGTCCTGCTCTGTGGTCTAAAATCGTTCTACAGTAAATGAAAGGCAATAGGCGCTGCGAAGGACAACGTCCAACCAGTGATGAACAAGCAATTTTTGACGTCTACGTACGTACGTACTGTATGTCTGAAAGGTTTACTCAGATTGTGCACAGTGTTTAATCTGGTTTTTAGTCTTTCTTTCAGGCCCAGTTTTCATTTATTGTGGCACAGGCATGCATTTATTAACGCATTCGCCCTTTGACTTGGAAGTTGTTTTTATTGCCGCCGCAACCTAAATTAGAGTTATATATAGTGGGAATATAATAGGTGCTCGTTCGTAAAACTACTGTGGTTTGTAATTAATTGACAGAAGGTAGGCTACCACAATTTGTTCACCACCGGCAAACGGAAATAAAAAAGAATTAGTTGGTCTTTGCTAAACGGACTTTGCTTGCTATTAGAGATGAAAGAATACCGGAAAACCTATTGACCAATATATTCTTTCATCTCTACCTAGTAGGTATGCTTCAAACAAGAATTCCCACCTCCATCATAGATGAACTGTTCAGAAGAGTACCGGTAGTAATTGAAGTGCCAGCGCTCGTTATAACAAAAGCATGGACCATGTTCTGGTGGCTTCAGACAGTCGTAGTCGGGGGGCCAACAATTGCGGCGCTAACAAGCTCACGATAACCAGAAACATGAGACTCATCCCGATTTTTATTTTTTTATTTCTGAAATGAAATAAAAATTCGTAAAACTATTCAGTGTGAAATCTTTTGCACCTATAGTCAAGTGAACTGCACCTGTAGTTGTGCACCAGTTAGCATGCCTTAGCTTTCCCATTCCAGCGCTAACCGTTCATTAAGTCAACAGCACTGGAACCTGCATTAATCTGCACTGATAACTATTTTTGAACGTACCGACTACCGCATACCGTACTCTATTCACAATCGACTCGGAATCTCATTCCTTCAAAAAATCTCGACCTGCTTGCTAGATACGCTCGTGTCAACTATGAACAGCCTGACCTACTAGGTCAATCGGCTTTGAAAGCACCACAAACTTCGGCAGCGACAGCTAATTTCGACGCTTCCCGCCTGATTTTCAACAGAATTTGCAACTTTTATACTTTTCTACTAAGTCAGAGCAATGGTAAATACAGCTCAATCATTTCTGCACATAATGAATTTAAGAAAATGGGTGCGTACATGCTTACTGGTTATCATCAAGAGGTACGGGTTGAGCCCGGAGAAGAGGTCAGAGATAGTGGTAAAGACAGTCATCGCCACTATTTGCTTTCTGCTCTGATTGCGGAATACGATTTCCATGACATGATAGACAGCGTAAGTGAACATAATCATGAAAATTAGCACACTACTGAACAACAAACGCAATTCACGGGCTCTGGCTTGCTTATTGGTCTGTCGGTCTACTGACGCACCCACTTGCGTCTTTTGTTTCCACAGTTTCAGGCCGATCGCAACGTAGAAGAGAGTTATAATTAGCGTTAAGGACCAGTTCGATAAAACGAGGCTCGCCGGATAAAATGAAGTCTGAAAGTGGTACTAAACAGTTCACTGTTGTTGTGTGTACAGGTGAAACGATTGGCTCCCTTTCCCCATGTGCGAAGCGAAGTCGACCACTTTTCAATAGAGTACAATTTCAGAAACAAAATTGCTAAAACGACGCATTTTAAGCGAGTTTTTTCCTGAAATGGGACCATAGCAATAATAATAAGCTAAGTTTGAATTTTTTGGTTCAGCCCTTAGAGTCTCCGCGTTGCTACTTTCAGCGGACGAACGCGAGCGATACTTAGTATGTAGTACGTACCGAAATAAGGTCAGTTCTGAATGACAACGTGATGTGAGGCTGACCGTTTTCGTCCACGAGTAGAATGTACCTTGAAATGTCCATTACAAGCAGCAATGGCATACTGATCACCAGAGGCACCGATATCTGGACTGCCAACATAGCCCGTTGTTTTGAAGTTGAACACCACTGAACAGACTGACACAAGTACCCTACTTTTTAAGCATTTTTGTACTTCCGAGTCTCATAAATTTAGTTTCATTAAGTTTCAACAGTGACAATTATGTGTACAAATAGTTAGTAATAGTTAGTTCAGTTACCTGGTTGTAATTGAACGGGAAAACGATAGCCACAAATCTATTCCAACAGAGGAAGAGTATTCCCAAATATTGGGCGTAAACGAGAGCGTATAAAGCAAACGATGTGAACCGAGAGACGTACCAGCCGGAAGTACCGAGAAAGAGAGAAGGGAACCAGAACCTCATAGGAACTCGCAGACATAACTGAACCACCAACAACATCAATAGGTCGGCCGCTCCCAGACACAAGCAGTGGAAGTAGAAGCTGCTGTTGAAGGGTTCTTTGCTTCTAAAACGAACGATCGTGCCCAGAAAGGCGGAGTATAAGAACAAGGTGAGAACGAAGTAAACCATAGATGCATAATCCAGGTACTGCACTAACAGATCGGTGCTGTTCATCTTTGACAGAATGATGGACACCTAGCAACTGCCTGCCTACGTATGTAGTTGTTGACGTTGAGCAGGTAATTTAATTGGACATCTGGAGACTTGGAGTCATTTATTAGAAAAGCTCCAGAGGCTTGTTAAGCCCCAATGAACAAAGTCCACTTTATGGGGCACAACAATTCAAAACGGCTCGAGTCATCGGCATAATGCCCAACCAAGGCAACCGAAAGCTGGTTACAGCAAGTAGGTAAATGGGAACCAAAGGGGGGCGGGTGAAAAAAATTTCAAGTTGCATATTGACATAAATTACAAGCTTTAGTAGTTTAAAGTGGCCTGGTTGGGCTTCTGCCCGATCAGGGCGAGAAATTTTTGAAAATGTAGCCTTCAAAAACGCATTTAAAAGGTATTCTGAGCATAAAATAGACAGTTTTGGTACATAATTGATTCATTTTCTTATTTTTGTCTAATTTTTCGCGGGTGTGCGTGATGGCCGCAGTGTGTCTAACGCAGGGCAGGGGCTACGACGGCCCCGCCCGGACAATCCATCCATCCATAGCAACTGCCAACGTATGTAGTTGTTGACCAGGTAATTTAATTGGACATCTAGAGACTTGGAGATTTTGCTTGCAGCCGATTTCTTAGCAAAGCAAAGCGATTTCAGGCTACCTAATATGTCAAATATTGGGACTCGTAGCCTGTCACTCCGACGTGCTTTGTATATCATTGCTCCAGCGATAAACTTTTCTTACTTACTAAAGCACACTGTGTACCACGTACGTACTTATCTACCTAACAGAGCGTACTGTGTGTCCTCTAGTTCAAAGACCTTTTGTGATAGAGCTAATGTACTGTACGATTTTTCACTCTTGATCAAACACAAGACTCAGCAGTAGTCGATTATGTTATACGGTAAAACTTCTAGCAATAGCGCTGTGCTATAATTTTTTCATGGGCGCTTTTGGGGAGATGTTATGCGTGCCCGAATATTACTTCACTATTACAGTACAAACCACGGCTAAGTTTAGAAAATGGCTAAGTCTCTACTAAATCATACTCAAAGACTGAATCTGGTATACCTTCTAAAATCATACCATACCAGAATTCTACTAGTACCAAAATAAAAAAAATGATTTTAGTACCATAAATATGCAATAAATTCAGCAAACAGATGACGCGATTCACTATGAAGTTAAACAACGCCGATCCTTGGCTAATAAGTAGAGGGCATTGTGCGTGCAGTACACAAAGCCTACTCTACTGAGTCAATCTACACAATCACTCTTTTGGTCTCTCACAACGCAAGCTTAACATAGGGAACGATGATTTGTCAGGCCCCAGAAAGTGGCCGGACATTGCTTGTCGAGATTTTTCACAGCTGGAACTTAAAAGATTGCACAAATTCTACCGCAGTCAATTTTTACTTACTGTAGTATTCCTTTATTCTCTGATAATAAGACAACCGATCACATTAGGTTCAGATTAACGCTTGCACACTCGTTCACATTCTTCCTTCTTTTCAAATCTGTTATCATTGCCGCCGCAACCTAAAAGTTTGTAAAGAAGCGTAAGCACAGTAACAACTACTGGCACTTAACGCCGTTTATGACCTGACATTATATATGGTACCCCAACGCTCGGGGACCGTTTATAGTACCGTTATGGCCATGGGTAGGGGTACCGGTACCATGTACTGTATGGTACGAAATCTGAATGGAGTGGTAGCATATATGGTACCGGTGCAAGTACCAATGCCAAGGTAGGGGTGCCATATATGGCACCGCCACAATGGCCGAACGTGAGGGTACCATATATGGTGCCGGCAATAGTTTAAACCAAACTATAGCAAATTGACAGCGCTACAAAGTTGTGAAATAAAAAGAACGGTGGAAAAGAGATATGTACTCCCAAGCAAACCATGTCTCGTCCACTCAGATGCTACAACTGCAACAAAATCTCATCACTGTCATTCAAGTCTCTCCTAAATCTACTGCACATCCTTCTACCTCCTCCACCTAGTCTACTCCTGCATCCCCAGTTCAGCCACTCATTCGCCGTTTATGTTCTCAATCTCCTCGTCTATCTCACTCATCACCACCGGCCTACAATACTGTAGAGTCTCATGTCACTTTCGTTGTTCAATGGTTCAATTCTCGCTATGGATTCATTCATCTCCCGTCCCAGTATTCAACAAGACACTTCTTTCTCCCGTCTCATGTTTACCCTTCCTGTCTGTTCCAATCTTTCGCTGTGCGGTGGAGAAGAAGTTCAATTCGACATAATCAACGGCCAGCCTCACTATGTGGCGGTCAACATCACTCGTCTCAAGAATCCCAGTACGTTTTCGGTTCCCCAGTCAGATTCTTGCTCTCCTGTTTCTTTCTACAGGTTCTGGACGATTGTCAGGCAGAGATCTGGTTCGCTATGCTCTTTGCCTCACGGTATATACTCTACGTACACCGCACTGGTGTATTCAAAAATACAACTAGAAAACTGCTTCATGCGTGCCCTTAACCCACTGCGACCGTAGGTACCAAAGCCCTACTTGGGCCGTGTAAAAGGTCCCTTTTCAAAATCCTGTATACCTACGCCTGAGCTGCATACCTCCGTAGATGAAGGTTTCGCACTGAAACGTGTTGATGTTGTAGTAGAAGAGCTTGAAAATTGCTCTGCATGGCCCTCTTTCTGGCTGCAAATAGCAGATACAAGGAGATGGACATTTGTCGTATGAACATGGACAGTGACCGCTGCCGACTTGCCAGCTTATGGCTGTTAGAGCCATCCACACCAACACAGACCACTTCATTTTCTGATCGTTTTGGTAGGGATTTTTCGACACAATTGCCATAAATGGTATTGCTTGGATCAAGAAATCAGGCACCGCATCAGCAGATGATACCTGAGAACCAGATCGAAGCCATATGCATATGGCATGTACTATCTTTGGTAATTACATGTAATAACCAGAGAGGTGCTAATGGTCTGCACCAGGGGGGTCCAACTCGACCAAATCTCAAAATATGATGGGCGCCAACAAAGTTGCCGTCTTATAGCTCGTGAATGCTTGAACCGATTGAAACAGTTTTGCCACTGTTCGATGCAGAATTAACATGGCTTTCTAACAGTGTGCTCAGCGCCACCCTACCTTAAACTGTTCGCCCAAAATTTAAATTTTTCTGAAGGTGGGCAGTGGGTTGAAAAGTAGATAAAGTTTCAGATCTTGCTATTTCCTTATTTCTAACCGTAGTAGCCTCGCCAACCCTTTATTCGACGCAGCTTAGCGAGATCTATAATTTAGTGTAACGCACTTTTTTCTAGCTGCCTTGGTTCAATTTTTGTGAAGCTGTAAAGATATGGCCTGAAAATGTGTGTTTCAGACCCGGATTTTTAAGCTGTTTCTGTGTGCCGTGCCCTTGTGCGTGGTTTGACAACGCTATTCCGCACACCAAAAGATTCATCACAGTTAGGGCAATTCGAAAATGATGCTCATTTGTGGCTACGTTGCTTTGCAACCTTTTTATGGCCGTTAAATTAATGCTGATTATGCAATAGCCTGACGGATGCTTAGAAAACAGACGTTTTGGGCGAACAGTTGAAGGTAGAGCGGCGCTGAGCACACTGTTAGAAAGCCATGTTAATTCTGCATCGAATGGTGGCAAAACAGTTTCAATCACTTCAAGCATTCACGAGCTATAAGGCGGCAACTTTGTTGGCGCCCATCATATTTTGAGATTTGGTCGAGTTGGACCCCCTGGTCTGCACCCACCGACCATAGCTAGACATACGGACAAAACAACACCCCCAGCCCAGATCAGTTTTCTTCCCCTTCTATTTTTTCCTAAGACGACATTTTGGACCAATTTCTGAGCAATTTTTACATTTTTAGACTGGAAAATCGCTATATTGCCTCTAAATCAGCAATGTTTGCTGTATTTTTAGCGCAAAGTTAGCGTTTTTAGCGATTTTAATCGATTTTTGAGCGATTTAATTTTTAGCACTCTTCTGTCTTCTCCTCCCTTGAATTTGGGCTCAGACCCAAACATCCTCCCCAGCGGTATGGAAGTAACAGGGGTTTGCCCCTCCCACCTGACTTAGGCCATACTCCCGATCGGTGGACCGCCTAGAGCTGTCGAGAAATCCCCGACTGTAGTACAGTCTCTTCTAATGTTAGCACAGTGCACCTAGGTGTTTGTGTTACCTGGTACAAACATTGACTATTCCGTTCAAATCTTCTAAAATACATGCCATACATAGTACATGGGTTGTAACCAAATACAATATATGCAATAAATTCATAAATTCAGCAAACAGATGACGCGATTCACTATATGAAGTTAAACAACGCCGATCCTTGGCTAATAGATATACGGCTTCACATTATACTGTACACAAGCGCAAATGTACACACACAGGCACTCTTTTTGGTCTCTCAATGCATGGTTAACATAGGGAACGATGTCATTTGCCAGGCCTCAGAAAGTGGCCGGACATTGCTTGTCACATCGCCATTGCCATTGTGGTCGACATTGCTCGGCCGGATTTTTCACAGCTGCCTCAATAAATTGTATAAATTCTACCGCAGTCAATTTTGACTTAGTATTCTTTTATTCTCTGCGGGGATAGAAAGACAACCGATCACATTAAGCTCAGATTTCAGAAACGCTTGCACGCTCGCTCACAATCTTCCTTCTTTACAAATCTGTTCTTATTGCCGCCGCAGCCTAAAAGTTTGTAAAGAAGCGAAAGCACAGTAACAACGCAGAGAATGCAAGGTTCAGTCAAAAATGTCTTGCAAAATGCTGGGTACGGCACTGAGCTGCTTCATACCTCCGTAGTTGAACCTTTCGCAGCGAAACGTGTTGACGTTGTAATAGAAGAGCGGAATGCTTGCTTGGCAATAGCCGGTTTGCGGTTGCAGATAACACGCGGACGGACACCGGCAGTACCAGCCACTACTAACTGTTAGAGTGATCGAAATCAACACAAACAACTTCATTTTCTGACTGGCGCTAATGTTCAGGGGTTCTCCACATACCAATTGCGGTATTGTTTCGATCGAGCTATCAGACATCGCAGCATATAGTATGGTATGGTACCGAGAGATCTTATCTAACACAGTGGCGTACTCAGGATTTTGCAAAGGGGTGTGTGTAAAATTTTGAAGTTGCCTGGTTGGGCCGCTGCCCAACAAGGGTGAGAAAATGTCGCAAAATTAGCCTTCAAAAACGTGTTTAAAAAGCATTCGGAGCTCAAAATAGACAGAAATTTAAAGTTTTATTAGTTTAACCCCTTCGAGCAAACCATCTAACTTCGGGCTAATTTTTGTCGAGCTAATTTGATTTTTTTTGACGAAATTGTGGCTCGCCAATCCGATGAGGGCGTTCTGATTAGAAATTCGTCGTTCGGGCTCGGTGGGAGGATTAGAAATGACTACGAACTGAAACCGTTTATATGACGCCCTTCCGATTTGATTTTATTTCGAATTAGACCGCTATTAGATATCAATTGTAATCATACACGCCGAAATCAAAACCAATCAGATCCTAATAGGCTACAGATTTGAAAAACTCGGCTAATCGCGCCGATTTCAATATTACGCCTCCAGAGAGGATTAGAAACGCTAATTCTCTAGCATTTGCGATATTGACTTACGATATTGTTCTTAATCGGGACAGTGCTCTAATACCGCGCTAATTTTCATACGCCATATGGCGTGGAGTCTTCCCCAAAGGGTTAAAGTGGTCTGGTTTGGCTTCTGCCCTGGGCGAAAAATTTTTAAAAATTTAGCCTTCGAAAACGCACTTAAAAGGTATTCTGAGTATAAAATAGACAGTTTTAGTACATAATTAATTCATTTCTCCTATTTTTGTCTAATTTTTCCTTCCTACCTCCACCGCATAGGGGGTGTACACACCCTACACCCTCTGAGTTCGTCACCTATCTAACATAAGACAAGTACCATACGGCATGACTTCAATTGAACAATACGGTATGCAGAGAATTACCCGACTGGTCTACGTCCGGTCTCTTTTATATCAGAGATGTAGTGTGTCCGCTAAAGGAAACCTTTATTATTCCGCTCTAATCCTTCAGAGCGCCTTCAAGGTTTGCTATGGTAATGCGTTGTATATGGAATAATAATACACATTCAGCAAACATACCTTTACACTGCGAACTTGAACAACGCCTACCGTTGGGTACCTAACTGTATGACTACATACTGTACGTACATGTAAAACAATGTTTCAATACTTTAGCGATAAACCCCGAGTAGCCTTTTAGCTATACGCTTTTTCTATACACCTTGCGCATAATGCAGCACGTCATGAATGGTGTATTCCCTTAAATTGTCAAGCAATTTATGCTATTACCTAACAGTGCGACCCAGTTGGAAATGATACCCGAAAGGGTAAAAACGCATCAGCATACTGCATTGTACCTGTCTGTCATATTTTACTGGCAGTAACACGTAATGCAGTAATAAAGAACAATTGCATTTTTCTAACAGACAAGGCAAGCAGTTTTAGGCACCCACTCACCGCACTCTCACAGACAGAATCACACCACCTACTCGTTACCGTATCCTTGACATACAGTAGGCAGCCGACTTACGGTAACGATTAGCGGCAAGGCAATTTTAAATCTAATATCAACAGTATAATGACATTACTCGGAAATGCAAGGAACAAACTAATGCAAGGCACAGTTATATCTAAACGCATCCAATACCTGATTATCATAGCTCAATACCCACAACCCAGAGCTGCCTTTTAGGGCCAGAAACAGCTGCATTAAGGAGATTACCGGCAATTATGCATAGTAGCAAGACAATGTACACTTTTTGGTCTCTCACAACGCAAGCTTAACAGGGAATGATCATTTGCACACAACCGGCATATCGTCGGTTACTGTAAAATCTACAGTAACCCGCATAAGAATACTATCAGTAGTACCAAGAATGCATAAAGGAGTAGCAAGAATGTGCCGCTCAGCGGCCGGCCGAGTGTCGATGCGCTGTACTAAAATTACTGGAGGGGTCGCGGAAATTTCAGGAGGGGTTGCGAATTTCGCAACCCCTCCAGTAATTGCGCATGCGCTTTATTGTAGCGCAACCTGATTTCTGAGCAAGAATGACGTCAACAAAATGTTTAGCGATTTTCGACAACGGCAATTCATTGCATACTTGGTCTAAGATCTTCAATCATCACAATAACTAAAATATGTGTCCAATTGCAAGACAAGATTGCAAGACATCTGTGAATACATCAGGCTTTTTGCATTTGTGAAACTTTCAACGTTTAACGCAGCACACGAGCTCGGCCATGTACACATGCCACATGCTTGCATATTCTAGATTTTTTACCTTTCTTTCCCTTTATTATGTTGCCGTAGACTTAAGAAATTAACGGCGGCAACTATATTCCCAAAGACAGATTGAATATCCCGCTCAGAAATCAGGTTGCGCTGCAATACAGCGCATGCGCAATTACTGGAGGGGTCGCGAATTTCGCGACCCCTCCAGTAATTTTGATACAGCGCATCGACACCCGGCCGGCCGCTGAGCGGCACATTCTTGCTACTCCTTTTTATGCATTCTTGGTAGTACTTTGTACAGCCATAAGCGAATATTGCCCACAGACGTTGGGGAAGAGGAATTGCACGTAAGTGAAGAAGGAAGCATTAGCCAGCTTAACTAGCTGAGCAGATGAAGCAATTCGTCGAGTAGTTTCTTCATGCTCGACTGGTCGTAGGCGGCGCCGTTCTGGAGGTGGGCCAGGGCTTTTTCCTGACAGCCCAGCAGTTTGCGTTCGAGCAGTTCGCACTGGTCGCGCAGCACTCTGTGCTCTGACTCGTACCGGCGACTGCCCGACTCCAGACCAGAGATCTGCTGCTCCAGACGACCCACCTTCGCCTCCAGCGACGACACCTTGCCGTCCAGGAACCGGTTGCGCGTCTCAGAAATGCCCAGCTTGTGCTTGGTCACCTGCAACTACACCTTAGAATAAATTAGTTGTCTTGCATTTTCATGCATTTTGTAGCTACAGTAAATCTAGCTGCTACATGTATGCACGTACGTCGAACGAAGTGGAGGAGTTCGGAGTCACAGGTCGGTCGGGGTCGAACCCAAATTTTGGAGGAAGCGGTAGAGTACTGAAATCGCTTAAAAATCGTAGTTTTGTGTTAAAAAAACAGGTAAAAATTGCTGGTTTATGGGCAACTATCAATTCTAGTCTGAAACTGTAAAAAATTGCGTCCCAGAATAATAGGAGGGGTGGGGACAGACCCCTGTTAAGTATACGAACAATTACAAGCACATGAAAAGTATTATACAGGGTGTGCCAAAAAAAAACAACCCAGCAGATTTTTCGCTGTAGCAACCGCAAATTTCAACCGATTTGAATGAATCCTTTTTTAAATGAATGATAAATAAATTCTTAAAAGATTGCTGAAATTTTCATTAATGTACTCTGCTTAGTTCCTGAGATATTAGCTCTCAAAATCAAAACAGTGATTCTAGCAGTGAACAAGAGGGATTTTTTTTATTATTCTGCACTTCATAATAAAACGGATTCCTGCTACTGCTAAGGGTTCTTGGAGGCTTTACAGGTGACACAGAAACTCGGTTTACTTCAACACTAAAGTATCATTAGCCCCAGCAGTAGGATTCTGCTTTATTAGGAAATGCAATGGAATCGCTCTTGTTCTTTGCCAAAATCTGTTTCGACTTAGAAGGCAAATATCTCAAGAACTAAGCTGTGAATCTCAATAAAAATTGCGCCAATCTTTGAAGAATTTATCAGTCTTTCACTCAAAAAAGGATTCATTCAAATCGGTTCAGATTCATGGTTGCAGAAGTAAAAAATCTGCCGGGTTGTTCTTTATCACTCTTGTTCATTGCCAAAATCTCGGTTTTAATTTTGAAGACAAATATCTCAGGAACTGAGAAGGCTATCTTAATCAACGGTACATCAATCTTTCAAGAATTTATTTGTCTTTCATTTAAAAAAGGATTCATTCAAATCGGTTGAGATTTGCGGTTGCTACAGCAAAAAATCTGCTGGGTTGTTTTTTTTGGCACACCCTGTAAATTACTGCTATTATTATGAATGCTTGTTAAACGGGCATCGCACCGTACAGTACGCTAACGTCCGGAAATCTCTGACTGTAAAGTTTAATGCTGCATTTAATGCCTTTCCGGTGCCATACTGCTTGGCCATCGAACGCAGTGACTGCTTCGAATTTCGTCTAATTTTCTCTGATATTCTTGATGAGCTGTGCGATTCTACCGCAGTCAATTTTGACTTAGTATTCTTTTATTCTCTGCTAAGATAGTAAGACAACCGATCACATTAGGCTCAGATTAACGCTTGCACGCTCGTTCACATTCTTCCTTCTTTTCAAATCTGTTCTTATTGCCGCGGCAACCTAAAAGTTTGTAAAGAAGCGTACGCACAGTAACAACAGTCTGGCACTTAACGCCGTTTATGGTACCGACACCATATATGGTACCCCAACGCTCGAAGACTGGGTGTTACCATATATGGTACCCTTATGGCCATAGGTAAGGGTACCATTACCATATGTGAATGGAGTGGTACAGGTACCAATGCCAAGGTAGGGTGCCATATATGGAATAAATATACGCCATAAATAAATAGAACGGTGTACGGGGGGGTTCCAGCCGAGCTAGGGTGCTCCAAGGCGGTCGAAAAAAATTTTTCCTCAAAATGATTTTGGGCCAAAAATGCTGAAACTACTCTCAAAGTTACCTAAAACAGTCAGGCACTTAACGCCGTTTATGGTACCGAAACCATATATGGTACCCCTACCCATGGCCATGGGTGCCGGTACCATATATGGCGTCGGTACCATAAACGGCGTTAAATGCCTGACTGTATAAGGGGCCGTCCATAAACGACGTCGTTCTAAAATCCCGATTTTTCGGACCCCCCTCCCCCAAAATCGCCTTGCGTCGTTTCTGGAGACCCCCTCCCCCCCTAGGCGACGTCGTTTTCGGTTTACCCCCCCCCCCCCGATAAAAGTGCAGTACATGCAGTACTGTCATTTTTTCTTGTTGCCATACTGTACAATGAATTGAATATGTAGATCCCTTCAGCCACTCTGGGAAGCTTTTCTGAATGTAGAAATCTTTGACAGAATGTACATAAATCGAAAATAATACATTCAAAGTTCCCAAAAATTCCGAAAAAAGCGACGTCGTTTTTAGCTAACCTCTCCCCCTCCTGGTGCGTCGTCTGTCGTCGCATTTCAGCCGACCCCCCTCCCCCCTCTGGAACGACGTCGTTTATGGACGGCCCCTAACCCCCAGTTTTTAAGTACCATCAACTGTATTATTCGTAATCCGGCATTGAAGTTTAGTATACTGCAAAACTAGGGAATTTTGTATGATTTTTGGCATTCTGAAGCCAATTTCTCGCAAACCTCGGGTCGTAGCCCTAAATAGTTTATACCAAACTGTAGCAAATTGCTAGCGCTACAAAATTATGAAATAGGAAAACGGTGTAGGAGGGTTCCAGTTGTGGCTCCGATTCGACACTCGCTGGAGGGGAGTGATAAAAGATTAAGAGTCATTTTTTATAAGACCGGGGCAGGTCCCCTTATAAGGGCGGAACATGAAATTTGCTGACCTATACTTTTTATGTGATGAATCAATAGGTCTTTAGTAGAAAACACCACCACTGTGGTATTTTTGCTCTGCGATACCGCTTGGGGTATTTATGGCCAAAAACGTGATTTTGGACATTTTCAACTGGTTCTCCAGTGCGCAATTTCCGATCGCGGTCATATCTTCAGCATAAATTAGTCTTGCTATGACCACTGCTCCCACAAAGTTTGGGGCTGATCGATTCAGGCCAGCGTGAATACCGTTGATTTTAGGGGTTATTTTAAAAAGTGAAAAATTATTTTTTGACGTCCCTCGCAGATTTTGGCCATACTTTCAGGGTAGATAGAACACGTTGTCCTCTACACGTTGGTGTTTTCACTTTTTTTGGCATCGGCCCCGTTTTTGAGTTATTCATGTTTTAATTTTCCGAAAACATTTTGCGGTATCTTTCAGAATCATTCACAATTCCGGTGTCCATGAAGCTAGATCGACCCACAGTAGAGCGTTGGACGTAGAATGTGATGGGTTATCAACGACATACGCGAAATCGATCTACGACCACTTATACCAGAGTGGCACTAAGTCAAAGTTTCAATCGAAAATGACGCAAGCTCCGACCTGGTTTTCTTCGGATTTTGACACCTGCTGCCGAACTAATTAGTCAAATGGCGTAGATTCGGCCGTCAAATGAGCTGAGATTCTTGCGATTCCGAAAATGACCATATTTTTGCTCTAGAGTGCCTTGTTCTCACGATATGGGCATTTAAATATATTTGCGAAGAAAATGACTGCACTTGTTATATCCTCCCGGTCTGAAAGTTGACTCAAATCAATCATATGGAGGATACATAGCCGTGAAATCTGCATCACCTAATGCAGTTTTCAACACTAATTATAAAAATTACAGTGGTTTTACAATATGACCAGTCCTGAGCGACCTATTTTCTCCTGGTGCCCTGGCATTCACATCGTTAGTGATTTATGAAACCGAAGCATCAAGTGCTTCCTATTAGGTGCATTTTTCTTTACTGATTCTGAATATGATCTTCTTTTGGCGCTAGGACAACTTAGTCGGTAGTTATGGACCTCTGAAGATTCATCAACATATACACTTTTGAGAGCTATAATCTTAAAATAGATAGGCTATGTTTCAATACTTCTGAAGGGAATCTACCATCAATTAATAGTGTTCCTAGTCTATTTTGGCCTGCTGATTTCAGAAATGACCTTAATTTTTCTGTATAAGCTCGAGATTTTGAGATATAACACTATCTACTTATTACACTATGGTAAACTTGCATCTTGAAATTGGAAGGGTATAAAGTAAAACTAAGGTCATTTCTGAAATTAGCAGGTCAAAATAGGCCAGAAACACTGTTTATTGATAGTAGATTACTTTCAGAAGTGCCGAAAAACAGACTGTCTATTTCAAGACTGTAAACTGGAAATTGGGTAATTTTCGATCGAAACTTTGACTCGATGCCAGTCTGGTATAAGTGGTCGTAGGTCGATTTTGCGTATATGGTTCGATAGCCCATCACAGTCTACGTCCAACGCTCTACTGCGGGTCGCTCTAGCTTCATGGACACCGGAATTGTGAATGATTCTAAAATATACCGCAAAAATTTTTTTTGGAAACTTAAAACATGAATAACTCAAAAACGGGGCCGATGCCAAAAAAAGTGAAATCACCAACGTGTACAGGACGATGTGTTCTATTTACCCTAAAAGTATGGCCAAAATCTGCGAGGGACGTCAAAAAATTATTTTTCACTTTTTAAAATAACCACTAAAATCAACGGTATTCACGCTGGCCTGAATCGATCAGCCCTAAACTTTGTGAGTGCAGTGGGGATAGTAAGACTAATACATGCTGAAGATATGACCGCGATCGGCAATTGCGCACTGGAGAACCAGTTGAAAATGTCCAAAATCACGTTTTTGACCATAAATACCGCAAGCGGTATCGCAGAGCAAAAATACCGCAGTGGTGGTGTTTTCTACTAAAGACTTATTGATTCATCACATAAAAAGTATAGGTCAGAAAATTCCATGTTCCGCCGCCTGCCCCGGTCTTATAAAAATGACTCTTAATACAGTATAGATCAAAAAAAATGTCCCATCGCTTTTTCGGCCTTCACTCAAACGTTTCGTTCTCAGTCACTTCTTTACCGATTTGGCTCAAATTTTCAGCAAAAATTAACAACATGCTTGGCTAAATATTCTGCAAGTGTGGTGCCAAAATTCCGACTCATACTGGTTTTATGACCCGAAAACTAGGAATGAGGGTGGTCCACGCAAATTTATTTTTTTTTTCGCTAATACAAGGAGTACAGTTCTGAAACTTGCAGGAATGATTGGTGTTGCTATTGGGCATAACATACTAAGCGGGCAGCCCTGTAGCTCAAAGGGCACTAAAATGGGGGAATTTCAAAAACATGAGTGAAAATCCCATAGTTAAGAAATCTGCACCTTCTAGAATCAAAGCACTGAATCTGTTGTTAATCAACATAGATTGTAGCAGGAAGTTCGACAAATAAATGAACCTGATATTTAAGCTCTGTTCCACACCATAGTAACCATCCCTGCAGCGTTTTTTGAAAATTGAAAATCTTTAGAATCGTCATTTTGCCGGTTTTACGAAGAGATGTCATATTTCGTCATGTTTTTGAAATTCCCCCATTTTAGTGCCCTTTGAGCTACAGGGCTGCCCGCTTAGTATGTTATGCCCAATAGCAACACCAACATACATGTAACAGCTCCGGGCCGACCTGGGGGGAGGGGGGTAGGGGGGATTTTTCCACAGGTGGGGGGTCGAGGGGGGGTTTCGCCCAGGTGGGGGGTCCAAAACTGTCAAAACGCTCCAAAACGCCTAGAAATGCGTTTTTAGCACGTTTTTCTCAGTAAGGACGCTAAAAATCGCTATTTTAAGCTGCCAAATAGCGTTTTAAAGCTAAAAACAAGCAAAAAATGACAAAAAGAGCTTCCAAAAACACCGATTTTTCTTAAATATCAGCAGTGGAAACGCCAAATTCGGTTTCCAAAGGCTTTTCAAGTGAATTTTAGGCTAAAAATTAGTGATTTCTGACCCAGTTTGTTAATACTGGAGCCACTACTAGTACTTGTATTTTTTGGTCAGGGGGAGGGGTCCCTTAACCTGTCTCGGGGGGGGGGGGTGAGGGGGGGGTTGGCCTTTCCAGCAGGGGGGGGGGGGGCCCCCCCAAAACCCCCCCCCCTAGTACATGTATGAACACCAATCATTCCTGCAAGTTTTAGGCCTGTACTCCTTGTATTACCGAAAAAAATTAAATTTGCGTGGACCACCCTCATTCCTAGTTTTCGGGTCATAAAACCAGCATGAGTCGGAATTTTGGCACCACACTTGCAGAATATTTAGCCAAGCATGTTGTTAATTTTTGCTGAAAATTTGAGCCAAATCGGTAAAGAAGTGACTGAGAACGAAACGTTTGAGTGAAGGCCGAAAAAGCGATGGGACATTTTTTTTGATCTATACTGTATACAGGGTCCGCCAAAAAACAACCCAGCAGATTTTTTACTGTAGCAAGCGCAAATCTCAACCGATTTGAATGAATCCTTTATTAAATGAAAGATAAATAAATTCTTAAAAGAATGATGTAACGTTTATTAAGATGGCTTGCTTAGTTCATGAGATATTTGTCCTCAAAGTCAAAACAGAGATTTTGGAAATGAACAAGAGTGGTAAAGAACAACCCAGCAGATTATTTACTTTTGCAACCATGAATCTGAACCGATTTGAATGAATCCTATTTTTAATGAAAGATTGATAAATTCTTCAAAGATTGGTGCAATTTTTATTGAGATTCACAGTTTAGTTCTTGAGATATTTGCCCTCTAATTCGAAACAGATTTTGGCAAAGAACAAGAGCGATTCCGTTGCATTTCATAATAAAGCAGATTCCTACTGCTAGGGCTAATTGTACTTTAATGTTGAAGTAAACCGAGTTTCTGTGTCACCAGTAAAGCCTCCAATAGCCCTTAGCAGTAGCAGGAATCCGTTTTATTACGAAGTGCAGAATAATAAAAAATCCTTCTTGTTCACTGCCAAAATCACTGTTTTGATTTTGAGAGCCAATATCTCAGGAACTAAGCCGAGTACATTAATGAAAATTTCAGCAGCCTTTTAAGGATTTATTTATCTTTCATTTAAAAAAGGATTCATTCAAATCGGTTGGGATTTTCCGTTGCTACAACGAAAAACCTGCTGGGTGGTTTTTTTTTGGCGGACCCTCTAAATACTCGGCTTTCTATCTGTTTTCTTTTTTATTGTTTTCTATGTCTATTCTTAGTAAATTCTCTTTGGTAAGTCTGTATATGTATGTATTGAGAGATTTGCAGTATATAACACTCACTAGTCTCCATTTGGTCATTGTTTCTTTAGTTGTGTATAAACCTTCAGTTGCTTCATTTGGTGCCTCACAGACCCGGAAGTATTATTGTGTCGTATTTGTGTTCTACTACCTCCTAGCAACAAACCATACTGATATATCAGTATGCCATCATGTCATCATACTATTCATCATGAAATGGTCCACTACTATTCATCATTTTGAAGACTTTTGCAAGATTTTCTGATGAATCAATTATTTTATTGTTCATCAAATGCATTGGAATGGTCCAGCACTTCAACTTGACAAATAGGTCTTTTTACTACACGGCAATTCTGAGCAGTTCCTGATTAACTGTCACGGCGAGCCCAGTCAGTTTATGTGTCTGTGGCACGTTTCTTTTTCGGTTGAACTAAGGAAAATTGGTATAAAAGTTTATTGAAGGATCATTATTTAATTGTTCCTCAATTTCTGTGATGAATAATTTCTTCAATTCATCATCTTTTGAAGAATTGTAATCGTAAAACGTGAATAACTATTCATCAAAAACAATTCATCAGGCAAAAACGAACCATTGATGAATTTTGCGGTTTGTTGGAAAGAGCTACTACCGTGTTCCTGCGACCACTTCTACTACAACCACTACAACCACTACTGCTACAACTACACCTTCAACCCCTCCATTCAACTGTCAGTTGTTCATCTGTCCGTTCGACCGTCAACCACTCGTCCATCCGTTCAACTGTTTCCACTCATCTGGCCAACCTTCAACCCGTTTGTACCATGTCCTTCCAAGCCATACTACAACTTCTCCATGGCCAATCCCAGGTTACCCTACGCATGCTGCTCAAGTTTCAAGACAAACAACTTCAGCTTCAGCTTCAACAACAGCAACAACAACAGCAACAGATCCTCAACGACAGTCTTTTCCGTAAGCTCGTCCAATCCCTATCTCAACCTCGCGAATCCCCCGTGACAAAGTTGACAACCCACAACCAGCATTCATGTTTGGCAGAAGGCCATTTTGAGTCCAGTTCTGTTGATGTTGTGCACAAAGCACCTTCTCATTGCGCGCTTTCTGGGGCACACGCGGGCGATCCCGACGATGTGACCTCTGCCGACGCTAAAGATTCGGCTTTGCTCCATACTGTTCTTCAGGACGTCCAAGATGGTTCAATTGTTGATCGATTAGAAGTTTGCTCAGTAACGGACGATCCTGTTCTCGTAGACGTAGAGAGAGGAGAGATAAAGAGGCGAAGGAGGAAAGAGAAAAAAGAGAAGAAATTGGGAGAGAAGATAGGAGAGAAGAGAGGGAAGGAAGAAGAAGAAAAGGAAGATGGAAGTGGAAGAGCAAGGATGTTTAGAAAAAGAAGGAGAAAGAGGATGATGAAGAGAATAAGGGAAGTGAGAAGAAGATGGCGTTCAGTTACAGATGATTCTGTGTTCTTTGAGTTGGTTAGAAGAGAAGGAGGAAAGGAGGAATGATGGTAAGGAAGAGAACAAAGGTGAGGAAAAGAGCGATGAGAAGCGAGATGACGAGAAGAGAGAGGTTGGAAAGGATGATGGTAATGAAAGGAAAGAGGATGAGGAAAGGAAAGATGATGATGAAAAGGGTAGTGCGAAGGAAGAGAAAGAAATCGAAGAAGAAGAGGAGGAGAAAGAGAAGAAGAGGGAAGAGAAGAGTGTTTATGCGTTTGCGTTCGTTCATGGAGGGATGGAAGCGTGCGTCACCAATGACAAGACGCCAGATCCAGGCCAAGGCGCAGCAAGGAGGGAATGTCACCCGCGAGAGATGGAGTAATAATAGCGTCAACGCAGAGCGGATGTTTGGAGATGCGGAGTCAGCAGACGCCGAGCAGTCATCAATTCAGTTTGTTTTTTCCAGGCGATTGTCAGGCACAGCGGAGGCCCAGTCGACACTCGTCTGAGGAGGAGTGATGAGAGATTTGCAGTATATAACACCCACTAGTCTCCGTTTGGTCATTTTTGTTTAGTTGTGTATAAACCTTCAGTTGCTTCAGTATTTACTGTGAAAGTGCACATCTTTTTTAGGTCAGCCGCTAACAAAGGCTGTGATTCGGTGGTCGCTATGCTCTTTCCCTCACCGGTATATGCTGTATGTACAGCGCACTGTTATATTCAAGAATATAACTAGAAAACTGCGTCATGCGTGCCCTTAACCCACTGCGACCGTAGGTACCAAAGCCCTACTCGGGCCCTGTACAAGGTCCCTTTTCAAAATACTGGGTACCGACGCCTGAGCTGCATACCTCCGTAGAAGAAGATTTCGCACTGAAACGTGTTGATGTTGTAGTAGAACCGTTTTTTAAGTGCCAAGCATGGCCCTCTTTCTGGCTGCAAATAGCAGATACAAGGAGATGGACATTTGTCGTATGAACATGGACAGTGACCGCTGCCGACTTGCCAGCTTATGGCTGTTAGAGCCATCCACACCAACACAGACCACTTCATTTTCTGATCGCTTTGGTAGGGATTTTTCGACACCAGTACCACACCATTGCCATAAATGGTATCACTTGGATCAGGAAATCAGGCATCGCATCAGCAGATGATACCTGAGAACCAGATCGAAGCCATATTCATATGGCAAGTACTACAATGTATCTTTGGTAATTACATGTAATAACCACAGTGGTGTTAATGGTCTGCACCCACCGACCATAGCTAGACATACGGACAAAACAACACCCCAAGATCAGTTTTCTTCCCCTTCTATTTTTTTCCTAAGACGACATTTCGGACCAATTATTGAGCAATTTTTTCATTTTTAGACTCAAAAATCGCTAAATTGCCTCTAAATCAGCAATGTTTGCTGTATTTTTAGCGCAAAGTTAGCGTTTTTATCGATTTTAATAGATTTTTGAGCGATTATATTTTTAGCACTCTTCTGTCTTCTCCTCCTTTGAATTTGGGCTCAGACCCAAACATCCTCCACAGCGGTGTGGAAGTAACAGGGCGTTTGCCCCTCCCACCTGACTTAGGCCATACTCCCGACCCGATCGGGGGACCGCCTAGAGCTGTCGAGAAATCCCCGACTGTAGTACAGTCTCTTCTAATGTTAGCACAGTGCACCTAGGTGTTTGTGTTACCTGGTACAAACATTGACTATTCCGTTCAAATCTTCTAAAATACATGCCATACATAGTACATGGGTTGTAATCAAATATATGCAATAAATTCATAAATTCAGCAAACAGATGACGCGATCTCTATATGAAGTTAAACAACGCCGATCCTTGGCTAATAAATATACGCCTTCACATTGTGGCAGTACACAAACGTAGGGAGACAATGTAATGTACACACACAGGCACTCTTTTTGGTCTCTCAACGCAAGGTTAACATATGGAACGATACCATTTGACAGGCCTCAGAAAGTGGCCGGACATTGCTTGGCACATCGCTATTGCTATTGTCGTAGACATTGCTCGGCCGGATTTTTCACAGCTGCCTCTTAAATTGTATAAATTCTACCGCAGTCAATTTTGACTTAGTATTCTTTAATTCTCTGCAGGGATAGAAAGACAACCGATCACATTAAGCTCAGATTTCAGAAACGCTTGCACGCTCGTTCACAATCTTCCTTCTTTAAAAATCTGTTCTTATTGCCGCCGCAGCCTAAAAGTTTGTAAAGAACCGAACCGTAAGCACAGTACAAACGCAGGGAATGCAAGGTTCAGTAAAAAAATTTTCGTCCGTCCCTTTTCCAAATGCTGGGGTACGGCACTGAGCTGCTTCATACCTCCGTAGATGAACTTTTCACAGCGAAACGTGTTGACATTGTAATAGAAGAGCGGCATGCTTGCTCGGCAATAGCCGGTTTCTGGTTGTAGATAACACGCGGACGGACACCGGCAGTACCAGCCACTACTAACTGTTAGAGTGATCGAAATCAACACAAACAACTTCATTGTTGTTGTTGTTGTTGTTGTTGTTGTTGTTGTTGTTGTAAGTTTTTGTCCTTTCGGACTAGGAGTAGCCAACTGCTATAGAGCAGGAAGAGACACAAGGTCCGGCAGCCTCCTTAACAACAACCCTCCCCTTTTGCTGTCGGTGTGTGCAAGACAGCTAAGGTTTGGTTCCCATTTATCTACTTGCTGACTTTCGACGGCCTGGGTTGGGCTTTGTGTCGACTACTTCCCATCGCCTCGACAGGTTTCGAACCCACAAACACACCGCTTCCACGGGTGCCGGGGCCGCCGTGACACACGGGATAGCGTAAACTACCCATGGCCAAGACGCGACGCTTCATTTTCTGTCTGGACGCGACGCTTCATTTTCTGTCTGGAGCTAATGTTCAGGGGTTCTCCATATACCAAATTGCGGTATTGTTTCGATCGAGCTATCAGACATTTACAGTTGGTAGGTACCACCAAATTTCAGGTAAGTCCAGGTTCAGGTATCTCTAAAATCCAATTTCAGGTTCAGGTTCAGGTTCAGGTATATTTTTCAAAAGTACCCAGCCAGGTGTCAGCTTCAGGTTCAGGTACTTTCAAATAGAGACACAAATTTTCGGCTATGAGCTAAATCAATAGCGCTCTTGTTCCTTTTCATAAGAAAACGATCCATGTTCAAAGCAATCGAAATTTACAAACCAACAATTCGACAAAAACGAGAAAAACGCCAGACAATTTTTTGCGGTATGACGGACCCACGAACTCCACAAACGTTCATTTCAAACTCTAAGTTCCGGCATTAAGCTAAGGCTCAGGCTTACATAAGTTCTACTAGCTGACGTTTAAGCTTACGTTCAACAATGCTTACCGTCCGCCCCCCGCCCATTTGTGGGCTGGTACTAAATCCTTACCGTCACCACGCCCACTTGAACGCTTGCCAAACTGCACGGTTAGGAAGCAGTTAGGAGAAAGCACGGTTTGCCGGTTTGCCAAATGCACTGTTAGGAAGCGGTTAGGAGAAGCAACAAGCATGTCCCGTCTAAAGTCGGAAATCTCGAAGTAAGGAACCGATTTAGTCAATCGATCGAGGCTCCACCCCGTCAGAGGCTCCGAAAACTTACCGTCGGACAAATTTGACGCCCACCGAAAGTCGTGTTCCTATCCGTCGCAAATTTGCTGCAGGTTAGCCACGGTTAGAAAATCCGACTTTAGACGGTCTGTCCTAAGGAGCTAAAGCTTAGGCTTAGGCATAGAGGAAGACAAGCTTTCATAAAGTCAATTTCCGGACGGGCTTTTCCCTATAATCACCTTCATTTTTAAGTTACAGTACACGTAGGTGCAGTTAATGTGCATTATACTCTTCACGCACACCATTTTTAAGAACAAAACTCATAGAGCGTCAAGCAATATCTGATCTAACCAACTGACAGTACGTGCTACTTGTACCGGGAAGTTTAAGACAAGAAAAACCTGAAAAGTAGGTACCGACCTAGTAGGTGTCAGGTAAGTACTTTTATTTTCAAGTAGGTTCAGGTTAAGGTTCAGGTTCAGGTTCACAATTTTCAGGTTAATACCCAGGTTTCAGGTTCAGGTTCAGGTATACCTACCAACTGTAATTGCAGCCTAGTATGGTATGGTGTGGTACTGAGAGATCTTATCTAACAACACAGTGGCGTACCCAGGATTTTGCAAAGGGGGTGTTGGGTTTAAAGTGGCCTGGTTGGGCTTCTGTCCGACCGGGGCGAGAAATTTTTGAAAATTTAGCCTTCGAAAACGCATTTAAAAGATATTCTGAGCGTAAAATAGACAGTTTTAGTACATAATTAATTCATGTGTGTTATTTTCATCTAATTTTCCTTCCTACCTCCACCGCAAAGGGGGTGTACACACCCTACACCCCCTGGGTTCGCCACCTATCTAACATAAGGCAAGTACCATACGGCATGACTTCAATTGAACAATACGGTATGCAGAGAATTACCCGACTGGTCTACGTCCGGTCTCTTTTATATCAGAGAAGTAGTGTGTCCGCTAAAGGAAACCTTTATTATTCCGCTCTAATCCTTCAGAGCGCCTTCAAGGTTTGCTATGGTAAACGCGTTGTATATGGAATAATAATACACATTCAGCAAACATACCTTTTCACTGCGAACTTGAACAACGCCTACCGTTGGGTACCTAACTGTATGACTACATACTGTACGTACATATAAAACAATGTTCGAAACTTTAGCGACAAACCCCGAGTAGCCTTTTAGCTATACGCTTTTTCTATACACCTTACACACAATGCAGCACGTCATCAAGGGCGTATCAAAGGGGTGTAGGGTGGGTACACCCCCTTGCTTTGCGGTGGAGGTAGCATGAGAAAGTCTGTCAAAAATAAGCAAAACTAACAATCCTGGATATGCCACTGGCGTATTCCCGCCCGCTTACACTGTCAAGAAATTTGCGCTATTATCTTAAAGTGCGACCAGTTGGATTGGAAATGATACCCGAAAGGGTGAAAACTAGGGTTCCAACGATATATCGATATCGATATCGAAAAGTCGATATATCGACCCTTTTTCCAATATCGATATCGATATCGCGATATTTCGCATCGATATTTTCGATATTTATTGTGTGGAAAGTCAGGAAACAAAACAAAACTAACACCAAGTTTATTTCTCTGGAGCAGTAAAAAACAGTTTTTCCTGAACAACTCAGAAATCGATTCTATAGTCAAAACCTAACAGTGGAATGATAGCTCTCAGAAACATCAATTTCTCGCCATTCTCAGCTTTCTGACAGCAACGCTTCGGTTCTTAACATACATGGGCCGCGGGGGGTCTGGGGCGTTTGCCCACCCTCCAACTTGGGTTCGATCCCGCCAAACGACACCACCCACCCACCTGAAGCCGACTTGTGTTCCTGACCGACCCACCAAAATCGCCGCGACCCCCCAAACCGGCAGGCCCACCCCCAAATTTTAGTATTTTGACCCAACCCATTTTTCCGGCCCATGTACTGTATGGTTCTTTATGTCTGCAGCAACACTGAGGATCTGCTCACTCCCCACAACACTTGAAGCAGGAGGGCAGTCGCAGACATGAACTACTAGTATTTCGACTGAGCATTTTCAAATCCTGAGGGGTACCGCCGGCTGATGGGTGGTTGAAAGGATGCTAAGCAAAAAAGTCTGACTTTTTACTAAAATTAAGTTTTTTTTGGCATATTTGTCATTAAAATTAGTTAAAATACGCTATTCTGTTTGAGCTCATTATGCCTATGAGGGTGGCGCATCGGCCTGAGGAGTCAACCTTTTCATTGAAGGGGTTCAGAAGGACCACTACCTTTTCTGCGATTCTCTACTAATTGATATCAGATCGCTGATTGCATCAGTGCTTGACTGATTAGCAGCGAGAGCAGCTTGCTATTTCAAATTTTCCGGCTTAACTATAAATATCGATATCGATATCGATCGATATTGAACTGAAAATATCGATATCGATATCGACAAGTTTTGATATCGTCGGAACACTAGTGAAAAACTGTATTGTACCTGTCTGTCATATTTTACTGGCAGTAACACGTAATACAGTAATAAAGAACAATTGTATTTTCTAACAGACAAGGCAAGCAGTTTTAGGCACCCACTCACCGCACTCTCACAGACAGAATCACACCACCTACTCGTTACCGTATCCTTGACATACAGTAGGCAGTCGACGTACGGTAACGATTAGCGGCAAGGCAAATTTAAATCTAATATCAATAGTATAATGACATTACTCGGAAATGCAAGGAACAAACTAATACAAGGCACAGTTATATCTAAACGCATCCAATACCTGATTATCATAGCTCAATACCCACAACCCAGAGCTGCCTTTTAGGGCCAGAAACAGCTGCATTAAGGAGATTACCGGCAATTATGCATAGTAGCAAGACGATGTACACTTTTTGGTCTCTCACAACGCAAGCTTAACAGGGAATGATCATTTGTACACAACCGGCATATGGTCGGTTACTGTAAAATCTACAGTAACCCGCATAAGAATACTATCGTAGTACTTTGTACAGCCATAAGCGAATATTGCCCACAGACGTTGGGGAAGAGGAATTGCACGTAAGTGAAGAAGGAAGCATTAGCCAGCTTAACTAGCTGAGCAGATGAAGCAATTCGTCGAGTAGTTTCTTCATGCTCGACTGGTCGTAGGCGGCGCCGTTCTGGAGGTGGGCCAGGGCTTTTTCCTGACAGCCCAGCAGTTTGCGTTCGAGCAGTTCGCACTGGTCGCGCAGCACTCTGTGCTCTGACTCGTACCGGCGACTGCCCGACTCCAGACCAGAGATCTGCTGCTCCAGACGACCCACCTTCGCCTCCAGCGACGACACCTTGCCGTCCAGGAACCGGTTGCGCGTCTCAGAAATGCCCAGCTTGTGCTTGGTCACCTGCAACTACACCTTAGAATAAATTAGTTGTCTTGCATTTTGTAGCTACTGTAAATCTAGCTGCTACATGTACAATACGTATGTACGTCGAACAAAGGGGGAGTTCGGAGTCACAGGTCGGTCGGGGGTCGAACCCATATTTTGGAAGAAGCGGTAGAGTGCTGAAATCGCTTAAAAATCGTAGTTTTGTGTTAAAAAACAGGTAAAAATTGTTGGTTTATGGACAACTATCAATTCTGTTCTGAAACTGTAAAAAATTGCGTCCCAGAATAATAGGAGGGGTGGGAACCGACCTCTGTTACATATACGAACAATTACAAGCACATAAAAAGTATTATGATTTCAGGGTGCTGAACCGGTACTATAGTGTACTTTGTTAAACCGGCATCGCACCGTACAGTAAGCTAACGTCCGGAAATCTCTGACTGTAAAGTTTAATGCTGCAATAAAATCACATTGATACCGAGCCTACCATACTACGTATGTATTCTTTTTAACAGGTCAGAGAGGCCCCCGTCTGACTGGGTCACAAAACGGTACATAAAAACACAAATCGATATTTCTTGCCGAAAATAACTCAAAAATACTAGATCAGGATTCCCTTTTCTAAATCACACATTTAGGCGAACACCTAACTTTTTGTTGGCCTACTCTTTATAAGCAGATTTGTTTGATTGCGAGGCGCTGAACGACATACATACAGTGTATGTAGACACATGAAGAACGCAAATGAGCCAACACGCAGGGAACATAACTCTTTCGTCCTAAAACTAAAGCAATTTCTGTTCGTCGGCGTTGGCTTCTTCCAAATGGACTAGTGATATGAAAAGGGTAAAGACAGTTAAATGGTACGGTCATTTTAGCAATGAAAACACTAGTTGGCCAGTCAACCACTGCTCGAACTGCTCAGAAGAAAGAATCGAACGTATACTCACCGCACATTCAAAGCAACACTTCTGGGGACTGGAGTCGCTCCTGGCCGACAGAGGCGCACCGGAGCTGCTGGTCTGAGAGTCACTTCCGGCCGGCGACGGCTGCTGATTGGTCGACTGGTCACAAGCCAATGGGTGGTGGTGTCCATTCATCAGCGGCGAATCTTCGTTCAGCTTCGGGCCGGGCGACCCTGCCTCGTCTCGCTGAGGTTCAGAGTAAAAAAAGTTGGCCAGCGACGGCTCATTATGGTTGCGCTTGTTCCTGAGCACATTGTTCAGTTTCTTGTGGTACATCAGACTGTTGAGAGGGTTGGCCGTAATAGCAGAGCGGAGAATGGGCAGCGTTTGGTCGTCGCCACTGGCCGCCGGGTCAACTTTGGTCGTGTCCGACTGTTCATCGATCACCAGTGCTCCAGACTCTTCGGCTTCCTCTTCCTCGTCAGCCTCCTTCTTCAACTCCGATTCGTCCAAGTCGTAGTCGGAATGGTCCATAACCATCTCAGCCATCGAAGTGTCTTTTGCCTCTCCGCCATTGTTACTGTTGGTGAGATTGACCCCGGCCCAGGGATTGGCAAAGTTGTTGGCCAGCCAAGCGGCCAAGAGCGATTGGGACTCGGGATTGGGGGTGTGCGCGTCTGGCATCTTGCCATTGGGACTGGAAGTTGCAGTTTGTTGCTTGAGACGGTTGAGCAACTGGCCTGGGTTGAGAGCTGGGAAAATGCCGGGAGCAGTAGAGGTTGCGGGGTTGGAGAAGGAGAGTTTCGGCGAGTCGGTGACGGGGCTTTGGGAGGGGGAAAGAGGAGAGCTGAGGTTGAGCGCTGAGGGACTGAGAGCTCCAACCCCGGGTCCGGCGCCATCGGCACTGCTCTTGGCTAGGATGTGAACGTCGCCTGGTGAGCCGTTACGCATCATTGACTGCATGTGGATGTGCAGACTGGTCTTGTCTGGGAACGCCCAGTTGCAACACCGACACATGAACATTCGGCTGATTTGGTGCGTGCGAAACATGTGCGATCGCAGCGTTTCGTTGCCTGAAAGTGAAGCAAACGTCAGGATTGTATATAAATTGTTACACAGTGCAGAAGGAGATTTGAAGCATTAAACAAAATTTCCTTTGATTGTGACTAACTTGACTTTCGGCCACGCATGGATCAAGTACAATTTTTGAAAACTTAGCGTTCTTGCGTGCTTCATTTTCATAACTGTTCACAATGCAGCCTACTGTAGTCATACGTGCAACAGGTCATCAGCCGAAGGGGTGTTGGATGGGGGTCTGGTGCAGGCCGGGAGTGTTTGAACCCAAACTTCGGTGACGGGTAGGGTAAAAAACGGTCAAAAATCGCAAAGAAATTGCAGTTTCTGCTTCTGGTTATAAATCGTAATTTGGGCTCAAATACAGCAAAATGTGCCGATTTAGAAGCAAGTTTAGTGTTTAGTGACAGACCTCCCAGACCCCCTGTTACATGCATATGAGTGTCGTGAAAAGCGCAAACTCTTGCACAATTTTTGTGGTGCACTCTCGAGAAAAGCTCAACCTTTTGGCCCACACCACAAATGCACACTGTATGACTCATTATACACGTACCTACTTACGTTGCATACACAATGCTATGCTTTGAATAGCATTTGTGAGCTACCGTATTACACTGGCGTAGCTTTTAGCGGCGGTAATCTCAGAGGTAAACAAACCCCGGTAGTGTGAATGTGCTGTAGCTGCGTGGGCATTAAACAGAACTTTCGAGGCTAGTCAGTGTGTGTGTGCATTAACAAAGGGCTATCAATTTATGGGCGGCTAAATAAGCTGCTTTCAGTGGCCGAAACTAGGCCGTGTGACTGTGCGGCTATGAGGTCGGCGGTCGCTCTGTGCATAGTGGCTCTATTATTAGGCTCGGCCAAGCGCTTACACCCAGCCAGCTATTCTGTCCGAAAATGGACGCAATTGACGCCTCCCAGCCGACACACAAAAGCAGTGGAAAGTGGGCGCTGCCGACGAACGGCGCATGGATGACATGGCCTAAGGCTGAGCGCACGAAAACTTCTGCAGACGACCCAAAAAGGAGCAAGGCGAAGCGGTTTTTGCCGTCGCAGCGTTTCCGCTCTCAATCTTTGTTCTACTGCTCTTAACCGGCGTCACGCCTACGTCTCTTAAAACTTCTTCTAACGGCACTTGCACTAATTCTCTCAGCCTCCCAGCTCCTGAGACACCTTCGAGAGCACAGAATGGGCAAGCTACGGTAGACAGAATCAAAATTGACGAATCAAGATTAGCTTAGCACAGTACAGTGAGAAAGAGGATAATAGCCGCACATTCAGTCATGATTGAACGAAGGAACTACATGCAACAAGTAGGCTATGCTTCGAGGGCATGAGGGTATGAAGGAAAGTTTGAAAGACTTTATACAAAAACGATGAAGCATGCAACTGTCCCTTTGCGCTACTCTGTAACATTATTTTCCGAAAAACTAGTGCGATCAAATTAACTGTCGAATATCCCTATCAGCGAGCCGAACGCTGACCCCATGTTCGCGTTCGCCTGTGTCACAAACACATTTTGCAGAGATTACGACAGACAATGCCTAACACACATGAAGAACACAAACATACCCAAACACAAGAGGCGATGACAAAATATTCTCGGCTTAAAAACTCAGTACATTGCATGTGGTGTGTTGTTTTGGTGCACTAGAAAGATGGATTCGAAGCGAATGAGAGCTCAAAAGAAATGTCACAGTATATTCATACATCGGCGTCGGGGCCGGGGTTTACCCTCCCCTCACCCAGACATGTAATAGGTCCGGCCCGGCCTGAGGGGTAGGGGGTTCCTTCCGTCACGAAGGGCTCGAGGGGGATTTTGCTCAGGGAAAGGGTCCAAAATTTCAAAAAGCCCAAAACGCCTAGAAATGCGTTCATTCACTAAGAAAGCTAAAAATCGCTGTTTGAAGCTGCCGCCAAATAGCATTTTAGAGCAAGAAATGACAGAAAGGGCTTCTAAAATTGCCGATTTCTCTTAAATATCAGCAGTGGAAAGCCAACCCCTAGTACATGCATGCCCTCGCCGGTATAACCTGTTCGGACACCTATACCCCCTCGAAGAAAATTTGACAACCTTTTTTGGGAAATCGGCCTACCCTCCTTCTTGACAGCCACTTTTTTCTGGCCCATGTATGAATATATCTCTAGTATTACAGTAAGAAAGATGTGTGGTGTTTTACACTGACTGTATGACAAATTGGGAAGAAAGGAAGAATTGTGTCGAGGGTGCGGTTGCGGCGAAAAGTTTTAGAACCGATTTTGACAAGGACCCCATTTTGCAGCCCGGGTTCCCAAAACTCCATATTTGAACAGTAACATTGTTTCGAAGCCACCCAGAAAGCGTTCCAAAATCGAACTTTTCAAATCTACGCGCCAGCTCCCAGCAGGACCGTAGTTTAGCGCTTTGAATTGGCACATTTCCCCTAGGGGAGGAAGGGCGGCGTCTGGGAGCTTTTATGCGCGACCTTGCAAAGGCTCCTTAATCGCACGCAGCGCCAGTCGGCTAGATTGTTGTGAGAAGCGCTCGCTGCCCTCAGACAGGTTATTCGCAAGGTCACAGCAAAGATGTAGCCCCGATGACTGATCACCGCATGCATCATTGCGCCGGCATCCGCGCATCCACCGTCAAAGCAGCTGAGATTAGCAGCGGTCACAGGTCAACTGCGACTTGGGCTGACTGACAAGAAAAACTCGGACTTGTTCGTTTGTTTGGTGGGTTAGCTGCATTAGGCGCGGTCAGCGGTCAAGTCGGCTTAACTTAGAAGAAACGGTTGACTTGACTTGTTGTTTGTTTGCGCAGTCATGTCAGAAGCACGCTGACGTTGTCGCATGCGTGGTAGCCAGAAACTAGTTAACCTAGCACTAAATTCGGCTGTACAGGGCCGCGCCAAATAGTTTGTCGCTGCGGCGACAGCCAGCCACGCCGGCAGATCCGTTTGCGCTTAAAATTGCTGCACAGCAGAGACTGTCGACAAGTGCACAAAGCCCCCGGGGGCAAGGTCGCCGAACTGTGACTGCCAGCGTCGCCACAGCTGCTGCTACTGCATTCCGACAGATGGGGCAGGTACAAAGAAAGAAGCATGACTCAGACACACACTCGCTTACTCGAGATTTCTTGACTGCACAGGGTACAGGTGTAGCTCTTGAAATGCGCCTGCATTCGGTGCCGACTCAGCGAACTGCTGTGACAGAAGATCTTGCCGCACACTGAACAGGGGAACGAGCCTGAAAGTTAAAGCCACCAGTAAATGACAGCTAGTACCTATTTCTGGCCTAAACTATAAGCTTACACCAACTTTGTGTTCGTCTAAGGCTGCCAAGCACGAAGAACACGAACAAACCCAATTTTTTAGATCTCAGTACTCGGTTGGCTGTTCTAGGGTGATTTCTAAAGATTACCCTCTAGCTAGCTAGTTACAGTAGCTAGCAAAGAAAAAGCAAACTCACCCTTCAAGTCGGGTCTTTTCAACTCAGCTCGGTACGGCATCGTTTCCGCTTTTCTGCCAATCTGCAACAGTAGCAGGGCTGAACAAACAGAAGGGCGTGGTAAGCGCGGTAAACAAGTAAACACTTAATAGCGCTTTACAGGTGTGGGGCGCGCACGACACTATTAAACTAGCAGTGAGACGCAGACAGACAGGCTAGGGCTAGGAGTGGTGGGCGAACAGTGGCAGTAGCAGGCAGCAGTTTCCAGTTTATTGAACTAGCACGACCCAGTTTAGGCAGGTAGGCGCGAGCGGAGACCTTGGCGCTTCGCCTCTAGCAAGTCACTGACCCAGCAGCACAATCAGAAGCCACTTTACGGCGCGCGGCGGCCGGCCGTCCAACCGACGACTGCGGGGCTTCCCGCGCACATGAGCAATTACGGCTAGAAGTTGCAACCACGTCGGTGGTGGTAGTGGTGGTGGCCTGCAAATGGCCCAATTCCGCTGCTGCCGACACCGAATCACAATTTAGTAAGTGGAGACGATGGCGCGCGTCTAACGTACGGCCGGGAAATTAGAGCGCTTCGGAAATTAGCGACACCCCCGATGCACCCACTTTTAATGGACAGACCACTTTACAACCGTCGGCCGCCCGCTACGTTCTTTCGTGTAAACAAGAGTTCGGTTTTTCCTCAGCGCACCACCTACTTCCACATTTACAGGGGATCCCCATTTCCTGATCACTTTTGTCTGACTGACTGACCGTTTCTTTCAAAACGGCACTTACTTATTATTTCGAATCCAATTCGTAATGGCGCAGAGTTTAGAGGCTGCTACGTTGGGTTGGGAAACAACCGCAGTACTCCGATTGAAAGCTAGGCACAAAGATTTCAGTGATAAGAAAAAGCAAAAAAGTTAGGCACCGATTAGAATGAAATCATACAAAAACTGCGCAACATGGCGTCAGTCTAGTGAAAATTATGAAGCGGACTGAATGAAAAATCAAGGCTTTTCTGTTTTTGAAAGATTTATATTCAGCCTTTGCTAAGAAAGATTCCATTGTTATTGTATTGTTTGTTAAATGAACGCGTGCTTTTTGCTTCATATGGCTGCAGAGACTCCTGTTAACATAAAATTTCAATTCCTACCTCCATACATACATTCGCCTTATGGAGAGGGGTCTCGGGTTTGACACTGGCACTGGGGAGCTGACTGAGCCCAAATTCTGGGGTTACTACTACTAAAAAAGTACTACCGGAGATTTCCGCTTATAAGACCACCATAGTTAGAAGACCATGGTCTTTAAATAGGTTTTTGTTTCCAGTTATAAGACCATGGTCTTCAAATAGGTGGTCAGAAAACTTGGTTCATAGACGCCCAATTTCCAGTTAAAAGACCATGGTCTTAGTTTAATTGACCGATTTTAGCACACAATTAACTGTTTTTCAAGTGAACAAAAGCTGTCCATCGTGAGAAAACAAAGGCAAAAGCACATAATATAGATAAAACATGATTCTGATTTTTGTTTTTAACGCAATACAGTACCTGCTATGCATCAACACAACCTTTCTTTTTGTAATTTCAAGTAAAGTTTTACAAGTCAAGCGTAAACTGGTCAGGCATGTCTGGAACAGCCATCCAGGTGAAAAACAAATTCAACTATTGGCCAAAAATCCATTTTTTGCAGTGAAATAACATTTTCCAGTTATAAGACCATGGTCTTCAAAAGGGCGCCAAAAAGTAACCCTAAATTTGGGCATTTTCCAGTTATAAGACCAGGTCTTATAAGTGGAAAACTCCGGTATGGCAAAAAATTGCAAAAAAAGGCACAAATTCGGCTCTAACACAGCCAAAACTCGTTGTTTTACAGAAAATTTTGACAATTTTTGTGTCTTATATTCTAAAAATTGCAAAAAATTGTTTCAGAAATTATTTGTCAGAAAAACCAACGGTTGCTGTATAAAAAATAGGACAGATTACCCAGGTATCGTGCAGTATACAGTAAATCTCACTAGACTTTGGAAAGCCCAACCTGTCTACGAACAGTAATGCATTCAACTGCATACGCAAGGAATTTTAATGAGTGATGATAAAGACACACAGTCAAAGCATACATGGGTCGGGGCGGTAAGGGGGGTATACCCCTCCCCCCTCGGCCGGCCATACCCCTCCCTCCCTTACCCACCCCTCTCCCGGAGGGAGGAAATTTTCGCTTATTTAAGGCAAAATAGGCGTTTTTAGCCTTTTTTCGGGACCCCCCCCCCCGAGGTCTCCAACCCCCCTACCCCCCCCCTCCGGATTTTCCGGCCCATGTATGAGTCAAAGACCTCAAGAGAGCTGAGTTAAACTTTGGGGACTCACAATGTATATTTTGGCTCCAAGTACTGTCCGTATGTAAGCAATTGAAAGAAAGCTTCGAAACAAAACATTTCACCATACACTTGGCATTCACCCATTTAGGCAAACATAAACCTTTCTGTTAATCTATTGAAGAGATTTGCACAGTGCAAATCTCTTCACCATCTGAATGAAACGAAATCGTGTTCGTCTCTCTATCTCCTCCGTCTGACAGAGGTTAAACAACAGGTATGTACATGTGAGAAAAAAGTACCTAACACAAAGGAACAATAGCGAACATAATTTCTGTGCTTTTACTTAGTAGTATATTGTACTTTATTTACGTACTAGACTCTCAAAAGGGAATAGACTGATTGAGAAAGAGTTAATCCAGTCAGGTAGCATTTGCTCTACCAATACAGTACCGAGCGGATGAATAATTCAGTGGTTTAGCCTAAACTAGTTAGAGCAAGCAGTGACTCGCGACCGACGCCGGTTTTTGCGGCGCCAGCGGAAAGCGGAACGGATTTAATAGCCCTGCAAGCAACTCAAAAAGCGAGGTATGAGGCTAGGCACAACAATAGGCTGGCTTTGGTGCGTCAACCCAATTTTTGACTCACCAAAAACATGGATAAATAGAGTGAAAAGCAGCCAAAAATTACGACTGCAAAGCAGACAAAGCCACCGACTGGAGCGGTCGGTCTGTACAGGCAGGTGGCTAACTGCCAGCTAAAATCGGGCTCTGACAGCGCAAAAAGAGGCGCGCCAGTTTGCCGCAACAAAGCCAATGACCCAGTTTAGATGTGCAGCTATCCATCAGATTTAGCATCTGCTCGATCGGCTGAGTAATAGCAGCCGCTTAGAAATGCATTGCCTTTCTGGGACACACACGCTCTATTGCCTGCACCTGTTTGGGAGCTAAATCACTGCAGTCCAACTAACAGCATTTTGGCCTTTTACCTACAGTATCGTTACATATGTACGTACAAAGGTCGAAAAAACCTGGAAGGAGCATGACTTGCCACAACCGGTATTAAAAAAATTTGAAGGCCAAACGTTTTACTTTTTTAAATTGTCTAGTATGCAGACAGGTACGTACTTACAACTACTCCGCTTTTGCACCCTAGGGATAGCCAGCAAACCAGTTCTAAAACGCCTCACAGGTGTAACACAGCCTCAACTTCATACTTTTACCGAAAATTGACTTTTGAGACGGGTTAAATAACTCTAGTACTTACATGTAACCATACATGTAACAGGGGGTCTCGGGGTCTACCCACCACCGGACTTAGGCCAGACCCCAGCCGGATGGGGATTCCCCCGAGGTGATTTCTCCGACCCCTCTGATTTTTCTGGCAAGTTATGTTTTGAGCTAATTTTTGCGATTTTTTACAATTTCAGACGCAAAAAAATGACAAAATCGCCAGTAAAACAGCACTTTTTAGTTCTATTTGAGTCCAAATTAGCGATTTTTGACGATTTTTAACCGAAAAATTGCGACTTTTGAGCGTTTTTAGTGGAGTGCGAACAATACCTGAAAAACCAAATACCCAATCCCAATACTTGAGACCCCCAATCATACATGTAACAGTTCCGGGCCGACCTGGGGGAGGGGGTAGGGGGTTTTTTCCTCAGGTGGGGTGGGGGGTCGAGGGGGGTTTCGCCCAGAGGGGGTCCAAAATTTCAAAAAGCTACAAAACGCCTGAAATGTGTTTTTAGCACGTTTTTTTCAGTAAGTACGCTACAAATTGCTATTTTGCGCTGCCAAATAGCGTTTTAGAGCTAAAAACAAGCAAAAAATGACAAAATGCCAGGGCGACTTACTTAACTGACTTTTAGGGGTCCCTAATGAGGGCGTATATCTCAGGATCTAAGCAGAGCACATTAATGAAAATTTCAGCAATCTTTTAAGAATTTATTGATCTTTCATTTAAAAAAGGATTCATTCAAATCCGTTGAGATTTGCCTTAACTGACTTTTAGGGGTCCCTCCATTACACCTATATTAATTAATCACTTTCTTGCTTAGGCCTAGGCTTAGGCTAAGGCTCAGGAGTCAGCTGAATGCGGTAGATAAAATTGAAAATTTTGTCAGGGACCCTCCAAGAGCCAGTTTTGCCATCGCTGTAGGAACTGCAAATCTCAACGGATTTGCATGAATCCTTTTTTAAATGAAAGATCAATAAATTCTTAAAAGATTGCTGAAATTTTCATTACTGTATTCGAAATTTTATTCGAAAATTTTTATCTCTAGGTATACTTTTCAGTATATAGATAGATAATTTACCTACTGTAACAAAGAAACACCAAACAAACAAACAAACAACAAAAAATTTCAGATCAAGTTGGAAAACGAATCGCAATTCAGAGTGCGAGCCTGACTTTCAAGAAAAAGCGCGCTGTTTAAACAAACTGAGAACAGGACGAAATATAGAAAGGTTTGGCTTTTTATGTACGCACAATGTACAAAATCAGACTCTGAATGAGTACAATGTACCATGTAGATAATAGTCTTGTGTGCACTGCAATAATAATAATAATAGGGACTAATGAAAATATCTTACGCATTAGAACACATTACAATTCACTCACGTACTCTGCAAGAAGCTTCTGATGAATTGGTGAGTTTGACTTCTAAATAGCTATGTAATCATCCATAATTAATTCAAGGTACGTAGCTTTCTTTAGTCACTCCGACGGAATTGATTTTCCGTGTCTGTACATAGCTAATCCGTGTTCAAATAGTATAAGTCTGTTTTTTGCATGTCTGTTCCATACTGTGGATCAGGTATACCTGTACCTGTACCTGATTATCAGGTAGATTTGCAATACCCACCTGATACCTACCTGATACCTGATCGGGTACTTTCGAACTGTACCTACCTGATTTTGGGTATTTTTGGACTGAAACAGGTACAGGTATCAGGTACAACAGAAGGCAACAAATGGTAGTTTACGACCCAGTTGTTCATTAAAAAAGCGTGTAGGAAGGCTATTTTTTTCAAAATTTTCTCGCCCTGCTTGGGCCGTTGCCCAACCAGGTCATTTCAGACTACAATACCGTCTAATTTCTGCTAATACTATACTCAGAATGCTTTCAAAAGCGTTTTTCAAGCCATTTTTGCCAAATTTTTCTCGCCCTGATTGGGCCATGGCCCAACGCCCAACCAGAGATCTAAAAATTTTATACTTCCTTTTGCAAAATCCTGAGCAAGCCAATGAATACATGTAAAGGCGAATACAAATAGGGACACACTCTATCTATGGGTAAATTATGGGAAACCATACTCTAAAGTAGCAAAGATAAACCGCCAGAGATGGATGTGCAAAGCAGACATGGGCAAAGGGGGGCTGAGGGGGTTGACCCCATCAGGCTCTGACCTAGCCCCCCCTCAGCCGACCGCTACCCCCCTCATGAATTTTTTGGAAGAATTTTGTATAGAAAATTATGATAAAAATATGCCTGGATTAGGTGAAAATGAGCTCAGAATAGCCTATTTCAACGTATTTTAATGAAAAATAAGCCAAAAAACCTTGATTTTAGCCAAAAGTCAAACTTTTCGGCTTACCACCCCTCAGCCCCCTCAGACGCTCTACCCTCTCAGCCGCCCCCCTCAGGAATTGAAAATTCTACCCCCATCAGCCGAAATGATAGCCCATGTCTGGTGCAAAGTGATTCCACACCCCAGTGATATTTTTAGAGTGGGTTTTTACATAGCACTTTGTGCAGTTCCATAACGAAAAAACATAAAATGACTGGACTAATCTGATTTTCGCTGATATTTCAGACTAAATTGGTAGTCTGGGCGATTTTTTGGGCTAAAATGCGGATTTTAACTTTTTATGGGCAAATACCTGATACCTGTATTTTTGTGAATACCTACCTATACCTGATTGATACCTGATTGGGTATTTTTCAAATACCTGTACCTGATACCTGATATTAGGTACTTTTCCAATACCTGCCCACAATACTGTTCCAGTAGTACTGTATTTCCTCCATTTACTAGTGAACATTTCACACCGAAAATGTTCAAAATCCTAGCAACTTTTTAAAGCCGTCTCGAATAGACTTGTTCCACACAAAGTACACCACAGGGTTGCCGCCGAATTCAACAAACGAACCCACCGAAATCAGGTAAAACCAGTCGGAACCCGGTTCGGTAATTCTGGGAATGAGATTGAACAGAAAAACCATAAAGAGATGACAGAAGAGAATCACTGCAAACTGCAAACACAAACTAACATCCACACTCGACTGGGCATTGCTCCGTTTCTGGCGGTACAATTCTGCAAAGACAGCCAGGTAAAAAACCGATGGTATTATCACCGAGCACAGGCCCAACACTGCCATTAGATAGACGTACGGCAAAAGGAAATGCTCCTCATTTGTAATAGTAGTCAGTGTGTTGAAATCATAAACAAACAAACAACAACTCACAGTCACAACAGGCAGAACAGCAAGCAGTATCAAAGACCAGATTACGGTAACTATCTTAGTAGTGGTTTGGTGTGAAAAGATGTAGTCAAACGAGCCCGGGAAACAAACAGCTACGAATCTATTCACTGCTAGAGTAATCAAATGAAAACAAAGCGAAAACCAGCCACCGGTTACAACCGCTGCAACACTAGAGGAGAAACTTGGCTGGTGCCAGCCAATCAGCGCGCAGAGAGCTCCCGCCCCTTTTGCCGCGCAGGTTGGACAGTCGGATACGGTAAGACTGAGGATCAGCTGCAACCCACTCTTCTGACGCCATTCGCATTTGAAGAAAACGGACAGAAAGACGATTAGATGAGCGGAGACGGTCAGCACTGAACAGACAACGATTACTGAAGCGACCAGCTTTGTCACGGACATCAGCACACATCAACACTTTTGCTCCACGAGGACTGTTCTGACTAATTGGACAGTAATTAGGACATAATTGCTGCGCAGGAGCTGTTGACTTGAAAACAAGCTTTTCGATCGTGCATCAGCCATCTAAATGGGTCATCCGCCGAAGGGCAAGTGGGGTTAGGGCTTGTGTCCGGCAGTGGGTTTCAGTCCGAACTCCGGAGAAGCTGTTTGTTGGTACAATGTGGAGAGTAGAAAAATCGACAAATACCGCTAATGATTGCTCACATACATACATACTGTACGTACATAAATAAGTATCTTTGTTTTACAGGCATTTTTTGTGTCTAAAATTGTAAAAAAATGCGAAAAAACGGCACAAAATAAGAGAACAATCGGAGGGTAAGGGCGGATGGAAAAGTCATCTCGTGGGAGAAGTTTTCCAGCCCGCGGGCCAGATTCCCAGACCACGATCGATCCGATGTTACGGCCTACGATCAGACTCCGTGGTCCATTTCGTGACCCCCTGATTCGTCATCTCGGACGTTGCCCTTCTTTCACTGCCAGCCACTCCTAGCCATGCTGCTGGGTGCCGGTCACCGGACGGCCCCCAAAACCCTTTTTGACTTCGTATGTTTTGAATTGTCTCACAGATTGTGCTGGTCCATTTTGAATTGATCGGCAAAAATCTGCTTAAACGCTATTAAGCTTATGACTTCCAAAAAGTGTAACTGTGCGTATGCATTGATATTGGGTTCAAAACGGACTGATGGGGCAACCCTGTCGCTTGGGGAAGAGGCTGATTGGATTGGCCTACTACCCAAACTTTAATCATAATGGCGTAATGTTCAGTGGTGGTGGGTTGGGGAGTGGACGAAGAAGTGTGGCTTGAAGGCCGAAAATTATGCCGATTCTTAACCATTGAATCAAACATTTGGTTTTAGAAGATGCAGATATGGACTAGGCTGAGGTATTGTGTTCTGCTCAGGTTTATTATGCAGCAGAGCAGACTTCCGCCAGTGGAAAGGAAAGTTACGACCTGCACACTAACCACGCACTCTGCAGTTTAAAACGGTTTTCCATCGCGCGCAGTTTGACGCCAAATATTTGGCGGCCCACCATTCACGAATAGGCTGACCCCCCAGTCCGGAACTACCTTCCAGCGGTGTATCCAGGGGGTGTATGGATGTTGCACCCAATTTTGCGGTCGAGGTAGGAAGAGAAAGTCTGTCAAAAATAAGAAAAATTAATGAATTATGTAAATTCGGGCCGACCTGCCCAAACGTGTGCCCGACCCGTGCGCATCTCTATCTAATAATAAGCACGTTTTCATCTTCATCGTTTTGGTACAACAAACATGATATGGAAAAACCCTTTATCACAGTCTACTATACAGTACTAGCGACCTCTTCCTGCAGCTCCCATTGGTGGACGTGGTAATCGTATACGTGGGCAATCAGTCACGAGAACATGGTCGGTAACACTGGTCGCGGCTCATCTGGAAAAAAAGCGGCCAGTGCACTCGATAAATCCGCTCGTCTCACGGCCATGAATAATCCACAGAAGTCGATAATAATGAATTATGTACTGAAACTGTCTATTTTATGTTTAGAATGCCTATTAAATGCGATTTTGAGAGCTACATTTTCAAAATTTTCTCGCCCTGGTCAAGGCCACTTGAAGCTGGTAAAACTTGTAATTCCTGTTAATTTTATGCTGAGAATACCTTTCAACCGCTTTTTAAGGCTAATTTTGTTAAATTTTCTTACCCTTTCTTACAGGCACTTTCAAAGTTTTACACGCCCGTTGCAAAATCCTGGATACGCCACTGTTACGTAACCGATTTTAGTCTGACTTGTTCTCAAGATGTACAGTATGTAAGCTCAGGTTAGGTTCGGCGTAAGCTTAGGCTCCTCAGGCTTAGGCTTAGCTCAAACAGGTATCTCCGTCCCTCCAACCGTGCCTTACCATATTTGAAAGCTTCCACTCATTCCCGAGGCGGCAAACTGCTACTTTTATTTTGTTTACAAATATTAAGCCTAAACCAAGGGGTCCGACCAGAGAAATTTCAATTATGATGGGCCCGACATTTTGAGCAAGGGGCCTTGTGTGCGAAAATGACGTCATTGGTTAGGGGGCAGGGGGTTTGCCAAATGACGACAACGGATGACAACGGGTGAGGAGGTGGGTTCGGTCAATGATGACGTCACCTTTGTCTCATACGGGAATTTTGAGAAATTAACCTTCAAAACGCATTTGAAAGGCATTTTTAGCATGAAATTAACAGTTTTGGTTGGTTGAGCTTCTGCCCGACCAGGGCGAGAAAATTTTCGAAGAATTAACCTTCAAAAACACATTTAAAAGGCATTCTGAGCGTTGTCTTTTACATAAGCTAGCATTTCATTTAGTGCATTGCATGCCTTTTTACCACATCGGCAATCTGTATCTTGCGCATTTCCGATTTTTGTTTTTGACACCATTTTGCACCCTGATTTTTTACACTTTTTGCTTTGTTTCCCACGAAAAACGTCGTACTGATTCGGTTATAAGATGAATCAGCACAATCTTTTACTGTGCAGAATGTTTGGAATAGACCATCTGCATCGTATCTATAGGCCAAAATTGCCAAAAACGTTGCCAAAACTCTTGTTTTGGCTGGGAAAAGTGGTCTTTTATGGAATACATGTACTGTACGTGGTCAGACAGTCAAGAAACTGACAGTGCATGTCTGTGCATGTGCATGGTTTGTTGTTTGGGGGAAATGGACCTGCTATGAGCAAGATTGCGCTGCTGCGCTCTATAATAGGGAGATCACTACTTGCGCCGAGTAGTGTTTCTTGTGTAGATCATTTTTTGGTCATTTTCTTGGTTAAAGAGGGTAACCGATCCTTGGGCTTGGACGAATATTGTTATGTTTATGCTTAATCGATAGCAAATTGTCATATCTACCCATATGCTCTTGGGCAAACATATCTGTCGGAGGACTCAAATGCTACGATTGTTTTAGTAAGTGGAGGTCGTGTAGTGACGCATTTTTCGTCATTTATAAATGGGCCATCGTTCTGGGGTTTCCCAATCTTTCTAACTGTGCTAATTCTGTAGCTAGGGTAATGGTCTACCGATTTGGACTTGGGCACGAATGTACGTACGGGATGAATTTTATAGCAAGTTTTCTCAGAGGGGTGCGGGGGAAATCGGCCGGTAATCGATGAAGTAACGCGTTGTGACTAGAGCGCATAATCTGAGATAGCATGCAGTAATTGGTTGTGAGTCGGCTGATGTGTAAAACATAATGTAAAAGTCAAAAGTAGTTGTTTGATAGCGGATTCGGTCATATTTATTGAAGACTTACAATTTGGGTGCGCACGTTTTACAGCATCTGTAATTTTTTTGGCAATTCGGTTTCTTCTAACCGTCTAACCGTTCTAACCGTTCTAGCCGTTCGCACCGGCAGGTAACGCTGTGGGCGCTGAATTTTGTGCAATTGGCGGAACGTTTTCAGGCTGTGATACTTCTTCAATATGCTTTGTGCTTTCACTCACATCTCTTCTGGCCAACTCCGAATCGCCATGCCGAAATATTATCCCGAGAATCGCCCAATTCACTTTGGAAATCAATTAAACTGTCTATTTCCCTTCTAATTGTAACGATTTCAGCTCTTCAAGCTGTGATGCTTTTTCGATACGCCTTGAGCAGCCACTCATATATGTTCTGGCCAACTCAGAATCGCCATGCCGAAATATTATCCCAAGAATCGGCCGATTCGGCTGTGGAAATCACTGAAACTAACGATTTCCCTTCTGATTGTAACCATTTCCACTCTTCAAGCTGTGATGCTTCTTCAACATACATGTAACAGGGGGGTCTGGGGGGTCTGCCCCCCACCCGAAATAGGCCAGACCCCCCCCCCGAGACGATTTCACCGACCCCCCCTCCGATTTTTCTGGCAAGTAAATTTTCGAGCAAATTTTTGCAATTTTTTACAATTTCACACACAAAAATTGCCAAAATCGCCTGCAAAACAGCACTTTTTAGCTGTATTTCAGCCCAAATTAGCGATTTTTGGCAATTTTTAGCCAAAAAATTGCGATTTTTTCGATTTTTGAGCGTTTTTTAGTGCCCACCCCCTCGCCCCCAAAATTTTGGCTCAGACCCCCCCCGCGGCCGGCGCCAGACCCCCCAACCCCCCCCTCCCCCATCGGCGGATGACCTGTTACATGTATGTTCTTCAATGTGCTTTGTGCTTTCACTCACATCTCTTCTGACCAACTCCGAATCGCCATGCCGAAATACTATCCCAAAAATCGGCCGATTCAGTAGTAGAAAAATCAATGAAACTAACGATTTTCCTTCTGATTGCAACGATTTCCACTCTTCAAGCTGTGATGCTTCTTCAATGTGCTTTTGTGCTTTCACTCACATCTCTTCTGGCCAACTCCGAATCGCCATGCCGAAATACTATCCCAAGAATCGGCCGCTTCGGCTGTGGAAATCACTGAAACTAACGATTTCCCTTCTGATGGTAACCATTTCCACTCTTCAAGCTGTGATGCTTCTTCAATGTGTTTTTGTGCTTTCACTCACATCTCCTCTGGCCATCTCCGAATCGGCATGCCAAAATACTATCCCAAGAATCGGCCGATTCGGCTGTGGAAATCAATTAAGCTGATGATATCCCTTCTGATTGTAACGATTTCATCTCTTGTAGCTGCGTACTTATTCGATACGCCCTGAGCAGCCACTCACATTTCCCCTCCCAATTCGTTTCCCTTGAATTTTTTACCCCTCCATTTTTTCTGACCTTGGAAATTTTGGGTTATGAAATTGTTTGGGGTGTTCTTTCTTTAAATCTGGCTTTTTCGGGCAAAAAAATTTAGAGTGGACTAAAAAGCACTCCAAAAATACGGGATGAACAAAATTTCAGACAAAAGTATTTTAAGGGAAGAATTCTAAGGGGGATGACATTTTATGAAGGCAAATAATATATGCACACTGAGAAACACAAGGCGCAAAAAATTTTGGACCAAAAATATGGGGGTAAGAATTTTTTGGGGTACAAATTTTAAAGGGGTACATTTTGGGGGCAAAGAAAGCACTCGGAAGAATACAGGGTGCAAAAGGCATCCTGAAAAATACAGGGCGGAAGTATTGAATAAATGGACAATTTGAAGGAAATCGTCAGTTTCGGCAATTTCCACAACCAAGTCACGTCTTGGTCATGAGTAGTTTACGCTATCCCGTGTGTCTCGGCGGTTCCGGCATCTGTGAGAGCGGTTGTTCGTGGGTTCGAAACCGGTCGAAGCGACTGGGAGTATGTAGCCGACGCAAAGCCCAACCCAGGCCGCCGAAAGCCAGTGATGGCTAGGCTAGTAGGTAAATGGGAAGCAACACGGCGCTGCCGTTGCACCGAATAGCAGCAAATGGCAGGGTTGCCCAATTGAAAGGCTCTGAAAAGAGCGCGGTCTGTCCTGAGCTGTTCGAAAGGACAGTGGAACTAAAAACCAAAACGGAACAAACAAAACCGAATCGGCCGATTCTCTCCCAGATGGTGCTCGGTTTAGCGAATCAGAGCTAACCAGAACATGCAAATGGTAAATGGCAAACGGCTAGCAGGTAAATGGGAACCGAACCGGCGCTACCGTTGCACCTATTGGCAGCAAGGGGAGGGTTGTTTGTAGACAGGGCTGCCCCATTGAAGGGCTCTGAAAAGAGCGAGGGGTGTCCTGAGCTGTCCGAAAGGACAGTGGAACTCATAAACAAATAAACAAACAATCAACACAGTTTTAAAAGTCAACTATACAGTTTAAGGCACTTACGAAAAAAGATTACTACAAACAGCACTATTCGGCACTCACTTACTCAAGTTGTAATTTCCGATGTTTTCGATAAGACACACACGTACAGTAGTATAGTAGAGGGTAAGGTCTGCTAAACGTAACAAAAATATTGATTTGGTACAAGAGAATGTGACTGGACAGGATCTTCAGGTGTATCGAAGAAGCAACACAGCTGAAAGAGTTGAAATCGTTGCAATCAGAAGGAAAATCGTTAGTTTCATTGATTTTTCTACAACTGAATCGGCCGATTCTTGGGATAAGATTTCGGCATGGCGATTCGGAGTTGGCCAGAAGAGATGTGAGTGAAAGTCCAAAGCACATTGAACAAGTATCACAGGTTGAAGAGTTGAAATCGTTGCAATCTGAGGGAAAATCCACAGTTTAATTGATTTCCACAACTGAATCGGCCGATTCTCCGGATAGTATTTCGGCATGGCAATTCGGAATTGGCCAGTAGAGATGTGAGTGAAAGCCCAAAGCACATTGAAGAAGTATCACAGGTTGAAGAGTTGAAATCGTTGCAATCTGAGGGAAAATCCACAGTTTAATTGATTTCCACAACTGAATCGGCCGATTCTCCGGATAGTATTTCGGCATGGCGATTCGGAATTGGCCAGTAGAGATGTGAGTGAAAGCCCAAAGCACATTGAAGAAGTATCACAGGTTGAAGAGTTGAAATCGTTGCAATCTGAGGGAAAATCCACAGTTTAATTGATTTCCACAACTGAATCGGCCGATTCTCCGGATAGTATTTCGGCATGGCGATTCGGAATTGGCCAGTAGAGATGTGAGTGAAAGCCCAAAGCACATTGAAGAAGTATCACAGGTTGAAGAGTTGAAATCGTTGCAATCTGAGGGAAAATCCACAGTTTAATTGATTTCCACAACTGAATCGGCCGATTCTCCGGATAGTATTTCGGCATGGCGATTCGGAATTGGCCAGTAGAGATGTGAGTGAAAGCACAAAGCGCACTGACAGCTTGAAGAGCTGAAATTGTTGCAATCTGAAGGGAAATCGTCAATTTAATTGATTTCCAAAGTGAATTGGGCGATTCTCGGGATAATATTTCGGCATGGCGATTCGGAGTTGGCCAGAAGAGATGTGAGTGAAAGCACAAAGCATATTGAAGAAGTATCACAACCTGAAAACGTTCTGCCAATTGCACAAAATTCAGCGCCCACAGCGTAACCTGCCGGTGCGAACGGCTAGAACGGTTAGAACGGTTAGACGGCTAGAAGTAGGGATGCAAATGGTATCCGGTATTATTCGGTATTATTTGGTATTTTCTAGGTATTTGGTATTATTTGGTATTTGGTATTTTTTTGTGCCAAATAATACCAAATAATACCAAATAGTTTAAATAACTAAACAGTTAGCTTTTAAGCGATAAATTCTGCATATTTTGCGACTGTATACCATGTCAGAGCTCTTCTGTTCAGAGTTTTCTCTTTATTTCTAATTTACTAAAAGTTTAACAATGCAGATACGCAGAACAACACGTCTCTTTACCGTTTCTGAGCAACAAAACAACAAAGAATTCTGACCAGTTTAGCTTATAACAACCATTCATGGAAAATTTTCAATAAGTGGGAGGGGGCCCCCATGAAACGACGCAAGGCGATTTAGGGAGAAGGGGGGTCCGAAAAATCGGGATTTTGGAATGACGTCGTTTATGGACGGCCCCTTTATCGAGACCGAGCCTAGACCGCAAACGTCACAACGTGCTTGCCCATTTCCCAAGTCAGTGAAAAACCATCAAATTCTGCTCGTTTTCTTTCTCGGCATGACTAGATTTCTTTTAGATGCAACAAAAACTCTTCCACTGAGGCAAAACTTATATATTTTTGCTGAAAAAAACACAAAGTATGATTTTGCGCTCATTACAAACAGCTAGCGACCTGTTTATCAACTATTTGGAATTATTTGGTATTATTTGGTATAGAAAATACCATCTGGTATTTGGTATTTGGTATTTTTGATACCATTTGCATCCCTAGCTAGAAGAAACCGAATTGCCAATTTTTTTATGTTTCAATGTTTAATCCGTGGTCCGAATTTCAGAGGACAGAACTTAAGCGGACAAGTTTTATGGCGCGCGAGGGCCAGGCTTTCAGGAGCAGCTGATTGTCCCAGAAGGGTTGTAATCGGTGACTCTCTATGGTCAATGCGGTCTCTTCGCAGCCGAATCTCCTGGTGCAATCGGTTTCAGGGGGCCGTATCATCAGCTGCATTACTCTACTTCTTGACGCGCTTGCTACGGTAAGGGGCCGTCCATAAACTACGACGTTCAGAGAGGGGGGGTGGGGGTGGTCGGTTGAACGTCGGAAAACGTCGCAGGGGGGTGGGGGGGTTGGCGTCGAAAACGTTGACGTTTTTAGGTGCCTAGGAAGCTTTTGTCCGCAACTATATTACAAGGAAAACTCAACCCAGTTCATGTTTCCAACTGCCAAAATGGTATTTCACTGTCAAAAAGTTTATTTTTCACAGCTTCTGCAGTGTCATGTGGATCTTATTGAAGATTTTCTAATGTCGGACACAGTACCAAGTTTAGTCGGGGGGAGGGGGGTGTCAGCCAAAAACGTTGTAGTTTTTAGGGTGTTGTTCTGAAAACGTCGAAAAACGTCGGGAGGGGGTGGCGGTCCAAAATTTTGAATTTTTTAGCGTCGTAGTTTATGGACGGCCCCTAAAAGGGGTTTTCCATAAATCTTAATTTCCATTCCATTTTTGTTACTTAGAAGAAAGAGAATTGAAAAAGTAGGCACATTATTATAAGCACAAGGGATGCGTTTGGGCTGGAATTCTTGGCTTAGCCCTGCCCGTTTGTCAGTCGGCCCGGCCCGCTATTTTTTTCGGTGAAATAATTGGCTGGGTCCAAATGAGCCAAATATAGCACTTAAAAACGTCGTCAGTGCCCAACACAGAAAAAAAGCGGTCGCCCGTTATTTTTAAAGCACGGTGATTGCAATTGACGCTCGACGCTTTACGAAAAGTGTTTGTTTTTTTTGTTCTGATTTTTTTGTTCTTAAAAGTAGGTGAAAAAAATAATTATTGAAATGAGCGTTGCACGGAAACTAGTCAATCAATTCTGCTGTTGGTTGTGGTGCTATCTCCTTCGAATATGCCACTGTTTGGTCAATTACTTTCTGCAACTTCCTGGTTGCTTGAAGTTAAAAAGTTCTTCTCCTCCCTCCCCCCGACGAATGAATAACGTATCGTCTTTTGACTTAATAGTAAGTGGCGTTTTGTTTTTCTTCAGAAACTTGCGTATTCTCCTCCCCAAGGTTGCCAGGGTAGGGTTTTCCCCCTACCTGTAGTGGTTTTTTCGTTTGGTAGGGGGAAATTTTTCAGTAAGGGGGTTATGGGATTTGGTTGGTAGGGTTTTTAGATTTTGGTAGGGTGAAGTAGGGGTTTTTGCATATAGTTACACAAATGAAATTTTAGTTATTTGAACAAGTTTTTACACCATACCACGTCAATCTGGGTCAAAAATTTTAATTGGTTGTTTCTGGGAACTCCAATAATGCGTGCTAGGATCGACTTGTTTTGAATGGGTTATTGAAGGCTAATTTTTAAAGTTTTCTCACCCTGGTTTGGGCGGGCGACCGAATCAGACCTCTTTCTTACAACTACGTCCTAAGACTTAATTTTATGCCCAGAATGTTTTAAATGCGCTCTTAAGCCTAATTCGAATTTTTAAAATGTTCTGGCCTTGATCGGTCCACTGGCACTTCTCAAGTAAGAAAGTTCACGTTAGTGAGAGGATTTTGTGGAAAATTCGTCAGGACAGTTTTTGGCGTTCTTCAGAGAATGTCTGGTGCATACATGTAACAGGTCGTCCTCCGAAGGGGGTTCGTGCCCAGTTCCGACGTTCCCAGTTCCGAATTTTTCCACTTCCGGCTTTTCCCACTTCCGACTTTTTATATTCGCTGTATTAGAATTATTAAGCCTAAGCCTGACTTCCTAAGTCTGAACCTGACCCTAAGCCTATGCCTGAACCGAATCCTAAAAGCCTACCATGAACCTAAACCTAAGCGTAAGCCTAAATCTGAACCTAACCCCTAAGCCTACACATTGAAATTGTTACGTAGCTGTTCTTGTATATTTTACAAGAGTTCTGTCTGCATAAGAGATTGTTGTTACATAAAGTCGCAACTGGGAACACGCCGAGGGACCACCGGCCGGGGGTGGGGTCTGAGACCGAATTCTAGGGAGGGCTGTTGGGCTCTAAAAACGCTAAAAATCGTAAAAATCCCAATTTTTGGTAGGGGTTTTTTGCTGAAAAGTAGGGGGATTGGGATCCGAAAACCTGGCAACTCTGATCTCTCCCTAGGTCGAAGATGCCTAACTGTGCCTGATTCTGACAACGATTTATTTTTGTGCTGCAGGATGTTGCCAAAGCTGTCGACAAAGTATTTTATTACCCAACTGCAGATAGTGTGCATTGATTCGGAGGTACTGTGCCGCAACCGATTTGTCGGAGTTATTAATGGGAATGGCCAACAGCTGTGATTGTGTGGTCGAGTTACCAATTTGAGCAGCCGAATGAACGTCTGCTAGCTGCGGCTCCAAGAACAGTTCGGCTCATACCTACTCCTCTTTTCCCTGCCGATTGATTTGATTCCCGGGATCGCCTGACGGACGGCACCAACTGATCAGTGTTGCTGGGTGGCACAATAAGACATTGATGTTGAGATACAGACCAAAACGATAATGACATGGTTCGAGTGACGTGTCTGTACGGACTACACTTGTGGGAGCAACCAGTTGTGATTGTAGTTAGTCACTTTAATCTATACATCTTTGTCTAATGATTCGTAAGGGAGTTGCATTGCCTTGAAATGCTAGCCCATGTCTGGCTGAGGTGTGCACATGTAACAGCTCCAGGCCGACGTGGGGGAGGGGGCGTGGGGTTTCCTCAGGTGGGGGTCGAGGGGGGCCAAAATTCTCAGCCTCCCTTTTGCCCATGTCCGTTTCATAGTAATTTTCTATACAAATTTCTTCCAAAAAAGCCTTAGTGTAGCTACGTCCTGAAGGGTCAACACCCGCACCCCTTTTGTCCATGTCTGGTTTTGACTGATTTTAATGCATTTTTCGAGTAAATTTAGTGGCTCAGCGGACAGAACAGACCTGTTGAACGGTCAAGGATTTTTCGATAAACGTTTACAATAAAAACAGCATAAAGGCCAAAGAAGAAAGGACTAATTTTCGGGTTCAACGAAGTCAAATTTGTTATTGTCTTCATAGTTGCTCTCTTCCATGCAAGGTCTGCCAAACTGAGGACTCCAGGTTTCAAACTGTCCTTTGTGATAATCAATTGGTTCAGGGACCAGAAAGTAGAGAGCAAATTGAGGAGCCATACGCTGAATCTGAGATGGCAATGAACTGGAATCGCCAATTTGCAGTTTTCTCAGTGAACTCGCTAATCCATCGTAATAGTAGACTCCATCAGGACGTTTCAAGATGGCAGTGAAATGATCCTGTCGGTGCATGGTAATGGCAACCAATTTGTAGTGGTCGCGTCTGCCACCGATGTGGCGCAATCTGTCAGGGAGTCTACCAACGCAGTCCTGTACATTTCCAGCATCTCGTATGTCCATAGGCAGCATCCACGGACCATGGGGTGCATGTAACTGGGGATCGGTCCTAGGGTCAGCCTCTATTCTCTGTTCTTGAATTTGCTTGGCTCTTTTAAAGGTAAGGTAGACCCGCTCTCGCTGTGAAGCGCAGTAATTGACCCTATAATTAATGACTTACTATGTACATACCGTATTTACCTACAAACGTTACAATAGTACCCATCAACAGATCGGACCGATGCACCAGCTTTCGGCTTGCAGGCAGCACTGTAGCGCTCACCACAGAACGGTAAGAACTCTTGATGGCAATGGAACAAACTCCTAATTTGGTCCTCAAAACTACGCCTTGGTTGTTCTCTACAAAACAAAATACTAGCAGTTAAGGGCGCTTCAAATTCACACACTTACTTTTGCAGGATCATTTCTTTTATTTCCGTAATTCGTTCATGACTAGAAGCTGGACAATCGGCGTACTGGCAGAAGGTATGCTCACTTCGAACCCAACAGTATTGGAAATACTTTATGAGCCGCTGGTTCTCATTTCCAACTAAATCTATTGAGCGAGCAGTAGAATCCAAGTTCTGAAAACAATTCTCATACGTAGGACGTGCTTACAATTATACGGGTAGTCGGCATACTGTATTATAGATGCATCGGGGCATCATTTCCTACATACTGCACGTAAAATTTTTGAGATACGTACATACCTGCGTTGGGTCATTGCACAACTGCTGCACAATGAACTGTTTTGCGCCAACAGCATCTCTGCGTTTCAAGAAATCAATGACTGCAAGTAAGGATCGGTCTTTTTGGTCCTCGATTCCATTTCCATTTGGCTTGGTCAACAGATCGACAAAGTCAGGACTGTCATTCAAATGGCAGTACAGCGCCATCAGTACGTTGTCGATGGTACAAGTGTTTGTGAGTCCAGATCCGCCCCATTTGATGAACACAGTGCCACTCTCTTGCGCTGACTTGTTCTGTGCCGCACCTGCTGCGCTGCGTGACTGTTTCGGTCGTTTGCTTTCTTCATCTCGACTTGCATACGGGACATGCTTGCGCTTACGTGCAGTACGCGTCGGTGGTGCGGGCTCCTTTTGCTGACGTTTCTTGCGAGCAGGGTCGGCCATCAAGCGAGCCACATGTCTGAGCTGTCTAGCTATGATTTCCGATTCTATTAGTCCCCTCAAGTCTTCCATCGGAATCTGCTCGTTACCGCTGTACGACTTACAAGCATGCCAGACGACGTAGTGCAGAGTGTCGGCGTGTACAGGCGGCTGTCGGTCCACAAAAACTGACATTTCGTGCCATAGCTCCAAAAGCTTTACGTCTGTTGCTTCGTCTAGCTGCTCCAGTCGTGTAATCAAGCGGTCTCGAGCTCTGCTGATCTTTTCGTTCTGTCTTTTGACCGGAGTGCTTTCTTTGATTGCATCATGACCGTGGTGCCAGCGAAGGAACTGGTGCGAGTCAGAAGAATGCAGAGTCACCATCCACTGAGACCAGACTGGGTAACTGGGATGCTTAGGGGCGCCGAGCCTACACATATACGTACGTACACAGATAAAACATTTAACTTGTAACCCTACCGTTTAACTCGACAATTGTATGACTCAGGGATTGCAGTACTGCGTTTCCCTTCATTTCGGAAATGGTCCCACTTTTTGAAGTCCCATTCTTCGGAATTTCGGCTAAACCACGTAGCCTAAAATAGCCAATAAGTCACTTAAGCTAAAAAGTATGAAGGTACCTCCATGTACTGACTGAACCGGCTAACTCCTTGGCCATAAAGTTCAGATTCTGTCGCGCCAACGTGAGGTCCATGTTTTAGGCGTTGTTGCCAGCACTTATAGGCCAGATTAACAGGGATCATCTTGAGAGCCATGATCTCGCGCAACCACTCGTAGATCGGATTGCCTTCTCCTACCATGTAACTGTCTCTCAAGCCTGCACTGAACGCATTCCTCAAGAGTGCTTGAACAAAGTGGAAGAGACAGCCGTAGAGCTAAACCTATTCCTTTTTTACGTGTGCAAGGTGTTCGTACAGTACACCGTACGTCTGTTTGCGGAAAGCGCGAAGAAATGGCATTTTGCAGTGCCGTTTCAAAATCCGTCACAATACTTTTTGGCTGCAAACGCGTTTCCGCCGCTTCATCCAGTAGTTCAAAGATTCGTATGTAGGATTGAGTTGTCCGGTTATGCATCAGAACGTGTACCACCGCCCCGAAGTTGCTGCCAATCTAAAAGTAATTTCTAATGCTATTGTGCATTTACGAATACAACTTTCTAATTTATCCAAACCTTAGCATGAATAATGAACATTTGAGTGAACCCTTGAGGCACAACATCAAAGGTTGCATCCATGAGCCACTCTTCTGAAACTGCCAAGTACTGTAGGTCCTCGGGGGTTGCGAAAATCACCAATCCCTGCTCTCGGTCTGATGAACAGTACCAGCTAAAATATAGTGCGTACATACAGCAAACAGTACCTACGTACATGCACGCCACAGGACGTACTTGCTCTTTGTTGGCATAACAAAGACTTGATGAAAATCAAATGGATCGACATAGTCGGGGTGCTTTCGACGTATGCGATGTTGTAGCACCTTTCTTCTAACCGAATATGCAGGAACGGCCGCCAACAGATCTCTCACAGGCACTTGAAACTGTTCAGCTACAGCTCCAACAGTCGAAAACAAAGTCTGAAACAATCCAACCGTACATGTACGTACATCATTTAGTCGAACGTTCTGTACCTCTTTGTTAGCCACCCAAGACGTGGTGCACTGAGCTGTCACCTTTTCGATCTCAATTCGTTTCACTTCTTCTGCGGCTAGTTCCAGAATACTGACAGCCCTGCAGTTCCGATGATGGTCACCGCTTTGTCCAACTACCTGGTTCCCCACAATGTACGCATAATTTGTAGAACCTTCGACGATTGCGGCAGTTGGCTTTTGAGCTTTTCGTGCTGATTTTCGCTGACCATACTTAGCTCTGTTGCATCCGTGGCACTCGTAATACTCAGCACCATCAAAGTCGCGTCTTCTGTTTAACACGCGCCAATACTTGTATGCAGTTCCACTTTCCTCGTCTGTCAACAGCACTATCGTGTCACTGAGGTGTCGCGTCCTCAAACCCGACATAACAGATCTCCTCCTAAATATGAGCACTGTCACTGACCAAAGTTCCAAGCAACAACGTATACACGCACTTTTGTTGCAGTTCTAATGTTCATAAGGAGGCATGATATTGCGATTGAAGTTACATTATGATTAAGTTTCGGCAGTTCTTTACCAGTGGCGTACCCAGAATTTACCCCTACGGCCCTACCTCCACAGCAGGACCAACACCCTACCTCCACCGCAAAGAGGGGTTGTGTACGCACCTTACACACACACACCACGTTACTGTTCTTTACTACATGCCAGCTATGTACATACTTGCTTACCGCGACGTTCTTTCTGTTTCTTGCAGCGTACTTTCAGCCAGGCAGTCATTTTCCTTTGGTTCCTCTGCTGCCTTTGACTCTACGTTGTACTCTTCATTCTGAAATCGATACGTAGGTATGTAGTCTTGTACTGCATATCTGTTGTATGTTCACTCACCGCAGCAGCCAACTTTTTCAACTGCCGATAGACTGTTACCCGATGTGGAGGTTTCTGCCCTGTCAACTGTCCGATGCGCGCAGCTAGTTCCTCTACGCTTCCGGAATTCACAGCACTGTATTGCCTTAAAAGCTTCTTAACATCGTCACGCATCCAAATCTTCATGACGGAAGCAATTGACTGTTTGAAACCACCAGTTAGACAGCTTACAGCTGCACTGCGCAAATCTGTCGTCGTAAACGTACCAACACGCAAATAAACCAACCACAAACAGCATGTATCTCATTTGCAAAAGCTCACGGTGCACTCTAAGCTAACCCATGTGTATTTCCGGTTCTGCTGTATGCAAATTTATTCCGGACAGCAAAATCAAAATTGATGGCACATTAACAAAAACCTTGCAAATAGAGACATTCTTCTATGTTAAGTCTTAGTCGGTCGGTCCGAGATCCTCACCCTCAGAAAGCGTCTACCATATTTGTTGGCGTGTCCTACAATGTAGGTAGGTTGTTGTTGCATAGTAATTCAATCATAGTGTATGCGCAGAAATTCATCAGCGTCTGTGTGCGCATAATGTACGGTACAGTACGTACAGGCTCATATTAATAACAGTCCTTTTGGCAGCGTAAGCTCTATGAAATTACCGAATCCAAAATACCCAGGTATTGTAAAAATAATCGGTATCGGTATTTCTAAAAATGCCAAGGAATCGGAAAATATTGAAAGATTTATACTTAACCTTTGCATTCTTGTTGTCATTGTAGTGTTTTGATTGTCAGTAAAGTGATACCAGCATACACAATTCATTAACAGCATGTGTTTCTCTTCGGCCTTACTCAGCTCGTTCCAGTCACTAGATGTGTATTCTTGGATCTGTTGGAGCAAATTTATTCTGCACTACGAAATCGAAATGGTACATTAACAAAAACCTTTCAAACAAACACATTATATTTCACGCAATTTACACTGTTTTAATTGCACACTGTTTCAGACGTTTGAGCGGTCAATTTCACTACATCACCCTAAATCACTACATTTGCAACGCACCCGTAGTTTTAGTCGCAAAATAATCGGGGGCAATTTCAGTTGCATTTTTGTTGCATTTTTGTTGGGCACTCACCCCGCGCGGCGCTCCCCTTTATATGTAGGACTTGGGCCCGCGCCGGGCGGACATAAATCGCCTACCAAAAATTCGCGCCGGGCGGACATAAATCGCCTACCAAAAATTCGGAAAGCTGCAAAAATGTGCAATACCGAAAATAGAAACGTCGCCCCAACAAAGTGGAAAACAAGAAAATATGCACAAGAAGAAGGCGGACCATCGTCACCGGATGCATATACCTAATTTACATATCGGAACCATCAACAGTTCGTCGCAGTTTGCTACTTTGCTGTCCACTTTCTACGAAATATGGCTGAAGGTCGCCGTGCCTTTGCATCTGTGGTAGGTTGCTTTCATTGCTCAGCGTTGTTACGCGATACATAAAACCCGTTGACCGTTTTTTTGTTAGGTAGGCTAGGTATTAGTAGCAGAGTAGCTACGTAGCTACTACAAACAAAAAGCTTTGAATTGAAAGTTGTCATCACAAACGTTAAAAATTAGCTCTACAGAAGAGGCGACTGGCTGATCCCGAATTGGCGGACGGACAGGAGAGAGTCAACATTAACTATGGTGCTGTTAAACGAGTTATTCTTCGAGATTACATGTATGTACTGTAGGTATGCGTGTGAAGTGTGACCTCAACAAAGAATTCTATTTGCATTATTCAAATTTATAGAGTGAAGAAACACAAACCCAAAAAGTTAGTGCTTAAAGTCAACTTTCATGCCCATCTTTGTTGCCTTCGAGCGAATTCATTTTGGCCCTTTGCTAATTAATCGAGTTTACCGATTCCTTACTTTACTCGTACATACTTACCGAGTTTCAAAAAATCAAAGTTTACTTACTGCGAATACTTACTGAACTTAAAAAAAATTTGAGCTAGGCACAACACTGGTTGAACGGAATAACAAGACTTTGTATGGATTCGGTTCAAACAATTTCTTCTTTTCAATTTAGCGCTGAGTATTTCTTTTCCTTACTGCGCAATTGCAGCTTTCCAAGTTTCCAGATTCCCAGTAGGCGATTTCAGACGTCGAAAATATTGTGTACCACAGTGTACCGCATGTGTGTACCGCATTGATTTTTCCGGTAGGCGATTTATATACGCGCCGGCCCGCGCACATTTTTTAAAATTGAATCTTTAATAACTCTGGAATACAGGGATGTTGAGGGCTTGGGTTTGGTGTGTGGTGAGGCAGGTAGGTTGGTGATGTGTACTGGTAGTTAGGGGTGGATAGCTTTAATTGGCCTTGAGTAATTAGCAATTGAAAAAAAAAGTTTGACTTTTGAGGGGGGTGGGGGGTAGGCCCATTCCAAAGAATGGTACTTAGCGCGAATTTCTGGGACACTGGTATGTTGTGGAAGGTAAAGTTTCCCAGGGTCATGATGGGGCAACATTAGGCTTTCTTGTGGTAGGAATTTTTTTTGCATAGGTACCCTGGAGCGTGCAGTAGGAGTGCGTTTGTTGCATAATCGCATTGCCATCGGTGAAGTTCCCTGGGTTTGTTTGTGAATTTGTTGGTTAGTAGCTTGTTAGAAGCAGAAAAATCGGGGCTCGGGGTAGTGAGGGGTGAGATGGAATTGGTTAATAGGTTCAAGAGTTATGGATCCCCAAAGTTGGTTGGAGCGTCACTTTTTTCGGGAGCGCTGTTTGTTTCACTATCAGTGTTGCCAGGTGCTAGCCAGTCCAGCATACTACCACCAGCTCAAAATTATACTACTTTATACTACAATTTTCGCCATTCTACTACATTTTCATACTACGCTGTAAATCTCCCAGATCAAAGGTTTAAAGCATAGACAACTGTTAGGTAATGCAGACAGCAATGGTAGAAGCGTTTTAATTTCGACTCAAAGAGTTTTCAAGACATAAGCTAAAGTTTCAATGACTTTTTATACCATCGAAAACTTAGGCATTTTGCCAGTTTGCGTATGGTTTACCCTTCCCGTTGTCCTCAAGGGTAAGCAAGTTAAAATTTAGATGAAACTGGTTTCGATTCGACTTTTCAAAATACATGGGCTGGGTGGGGCCTAGGGGCCTTACCGACCTCAATCCGGCCAAGGCCACTCACCAGTCCGTCCATCACCCTCTTACCCCCTTCCGGCGGAAATTTTTGGCGATTCTATGGAAAATCCGCGATTTAACAGCGATTTTTTACCGTTTTTTTGGGAAATCAGCCTCCCCAAGACGATTTCAGGCCCCATCCTCCAGATTTTTCCGGCCTATGTGTGTTGTATGTAGATAAATTCGTCACGGTCTCTAAAGTCTAAGAACTCTAGACCTAAGCTGGAAACTAAGCCAAGCCTCAGTCTAAGCCTAGCGCTATTTTTATGGATGGGATCCAACTTTACTTTTTCTATAAGTCAATCACATCAAACTGCATTTTTCCTTTTGGTTGATCATTGAAGTCATATTTGTTGAATAATCAATCAAAACGGTTAGAAAGATAGATACGGTTACGGTTAGTAGATTGTTTGGTCAAAAACGCATACTTTCACCGATTTATTTTAAATTTTCTCGTAGAGAATAACTAATTATGTCAATTTGATGTGAAAAATGGAAAAAGCTGTTTTCAAACAGGAAAAAATTGACGAGTTTTATAAAAAATTGGGAAAAGATTACATCTGAAATGGAAATGTTGAATTATACTACATTTTATACTACAAAATCTAAAATTATACTACATTTATATACTACATACTACAGCCGATTTTTCGATACTTTTCGAAGATCAATTATACTACAGGTAGTATTATTATACTACACCTGGCAACACTGTTCACTATGGATTTTGTAAGCGTGTTTTGTTTATTAAAATTTCTTCCGCACCATGGGGAGGTTTTGGCGGGAAATTTGGATTGTTGTAACGTTCTGGCATAGGTGGTTAGATGTAGGATTCGCCCTGCTGTCTCCTTGCGACATTAAATTGAATATGGAGGGGTGTTACCCTTACTTAGGGTACTTTCCATTGTTGCAGCGTTCCCCCAGGAATGATTGATTCTTGTGCGGGGCTAGATGTAGGGTTCGCCCTTCTGTCTCATTGGCACAATTATTGTGTATGGAGGGGGTGTTACCCTTACTTGGGGTACTTTCTATTGTTGTAGTGTTCCCCCTGGAATGATTGATTCTTGCGTAGGGCTAGATGTTGGGTTCGTCCTGCTGTCTCCTTGCGACAATAATTGAATATGGAGGGGGTGTTACCCTTACTTAGGGTACTTTCCATTGTTGTACTGTTCCCCCAGGAATGATTGATTGTTGCGTAGGGCTAGCTGTTGGGTTCGCCCTCCTGTCTCCTTGCAACAATAATTGAATATGGAGGGGGTGTTACCCTTACTTAGGGTACTTTCCACTGTTGTAGCGTTCCCCCAGGAATGATTGATTCTTGTGTAGGGCTAGATGTAGGCTTCACCCTGCTGTCTCGTTGGCACAATTATTGTGTATGGAGGGGGTGTTACCCTTACTTGGGGTACTTTCCATTGTTGTACTGTTCCCCAGGAATGATTGATTCTTGCATGGGGCTAGATGTAGGGCTTGGCCTGCTGTCTCATTGGCACAATAATGAGCCCCTCGCATGACAGGACCGAATGTTATGACTTTTTGTGCTGGGACACCAACCGGGAAGACTTGTCATAGGTAAGAAGTGCGCCAAATTCAAATCACTCAGGTACTGGCACCTTCTACTGAATCTAAATTGTCTTCAGCCTCCACGCCACCTCTGCCATTCGCTGCCTTCCAGATCATATTAGAACCACTTCGATCATCTAGCCCGCCACTCACGATTTGGATGTCATCAATCTTCGCCAAAGTACTGTTCCGAGAATCGGCCGATTTGGAGTGGAAGAACGTGAAACTGCCGATTTTCCTTCAGCTTTCCACGATTCCCACTCTTCTATCTTCTGTAGTTCTTTGACATGCTCTCTCCTTCCAGGCACACCACTTCGATCCATTTCAAATCGCCCTGCCAAAGTACTATCCCGAGAATCGGCCGATTCGGAGTGGAAGAAGCTGAAGCTGCTGATTTTCCTTCAGCTTTCTATTGTTTTAAGTCTTGTAGCTTCCATTCTGCTTTGATACCTTCTGGGCCTCCAGCCACACCTCTTGTGATCCACTTTGAATCGTCCTGCCGAAGTACTGCCCCACAATTGGCCGATTTTGGAGTGGAAAAAGGTGAAGCTGCCGATTTTGCTTCCGCTTTGCGTTATTTTAACTCTTTAGATTCCGTACTGCTTAAAATAGAAAATTTGCGTCACATATGCTTACTACAGCATCCAATCCAATCAGGGCCATCATATTCAGACTTAGCTAAGCGAGAGCTTTTGATTGAGTACCTACATGCCCATGTTACGACGCAGCGTTAGAAAGTTAGAAAATTTGCATAAAAAATTTGCATATTCAAAATGTCAATATGCAAATTTTCGAACTTTTTAACGCTGCATCGTAACATAGGCATGTAGGTGCTCAATCAAAAGCTCTCCTCTCGCTTAGCTAAATCTGAATATGATGGTCCCGATTGGATTGGATACTGTAGTAGACACATTTGATGCATATTTTCTAACTTTGCAACATAACACTGCTTCCTAAGATACACAGTGTAGAATTTGCAGATTACAGTGTCAAACAGACTTGTCTAATGAGAGCTTTAAGTTAAGTGCAATAACTCATAGGTTAGGAAGCAGTGTTACAAAGGAAGTTAGAAAATTTGCGTCAAATATGCTTACTACAGCATCCGATCCGATCAGGGCCATAATATTCAGACTTAGCTAAGCGAGAGCTTTTGATTGAGTACTGCGTTACATGCCTATGTTATGACGCAGCGCTAGAAAGAATTAGAAAAAATTTGCATATTCAAAATGTCAATATGCAAATTTTCTAACTTTCGCTAACGCTGCATCGTAACATAGGCATGTAGGTACTCAATCAAAAGCTCCTTTTTTTCCTCTTCCCTCACACAAACATTACTTTTAACCGCTGTTCGTTTCATTTATTTCCCTTTAGCGCCTACACTGGATTTTTTGGTCCCCGGGTGGGGTCCCTTTACCCTGTCTCGGGGGGGGGGGGGTGGGGGGGGTTTTGCTTTCCAGAGGGGGGACCCCCCCCCAAACCCCCCCTAGTACATGTATGATGGTCCCGATTGGATCGGATGCTGTAGTAAGCATATTTGATGCAAATTTTTTAACTTTGTGACACTGCTTGCTAACATAGGCGTTATTACGATTTGAAGTAGATCGAAGTGGTGTGGCTATAAGGAGAGAGCATGTTGAAGAAGTACAGAAGCTAGAAGAGTGGGAATCGTGGAAAGCTGAAGGAAAATCGGCAGCTTCACCTTCTTCCACTCCAAATCGGCCGATTCTTGGGATAGTTCTTTGGCGAAGATGGATGACGTGCGAATCGTGAGTGGCGGCTAGATGGTCGAAGTGGTTCTAATACGATCTGGAGGGCACCGAATGGCAGGGGTGGCCTGGAGGCTGAAGACGATTTAGTTTCAGTAGAAGGTGCCAGTACTTGAGTGATTTGAATTTGGCGCACTTCTTACCGATGAGATGACAAGTCTTCCCGGTTAGGGTCCCAGCACGAAAACTCACAACATTCGGTCCTGTCCATACATGTGCATGGGGGGTGCCCAGAGGGGACGAAAATGAAAATCTACCAAACGTTGCTAGAGGCTACTAGAAAGCCTCCATATGTGTTTTCAAGCCACAGAAATCAATTTTGGCAACTACACAACTACGCACCCTTCCTCCAGGCAACTACGCACCAAACCCGAAATTTTTTCAAATTTTCCTGGAAATTTTCGATTTTTTGGCAATGTTTCTATCAGAAAAGTGGTTTTTTGGCAATTTTTTGTCGAAAATTCGATTTTTACCGAAAATTTTTGAATTTTAACCGAAAATTTTGTATTTTTAGCCAAAATTTTGGACAAAATTCAAATTTCCCACTGAAATTTTGGGCGAAAATTCAAATTTCCCGCCAAAATTTGAATTGCTCACCGAAAACTTGCACCTATATCCTGGGAACTATGCACAGAGACCTGGCCGTCCCTCCCTGAGCCACCGACAATGCACATGTATGGTCCTGTCATGCGAGGGGCTCATTGAATATGGAGGGGGTGTTACCCTTACTTAGGGTACTTTCCATTGTTGTACTGTTCCCCCAGGAATTATTTATTCTTGTGTGGGGTTAGATGTAGGGTTCGCCCTACTGTCTCGTTGGCACAATTATTGTGTATGGAGGGGGTGTTGCCCTTACTTGGGGTACTTTCCATTGTTGTAGTGTTCCCCCAGGAATGATTGATTGTTGTGTAGGGCTAGATGTAGGGTTCACCCTGCTGTTTTGTTAGCACAATGATTGATTATGGAGGGGGTGTTACCCTTACTAGGGTACTTTCCATACATGTAACAGGGGGGGGTCTGGGGGGGTCTCCCCCCCACCCGAAATAGCCCAGACCCCCCCGGATGGGACCCCCCCCCCCCCCGAGACGATTTCACCGACCCCCCCCCTCCGATTTTTCTGGCAAGTAAATTTTCGAGCAAATTTTTGCAATTTTTTACAATTTCACACACAAAAATTGCCAAAATCGCCTGCAAAACAGCACTTTTTAGCTGTATTTCAGCCCAAATTAGCGATTTTTGGCAATTTTTAGCCGAAAAATTGCGATTTTTTCGATTTTTGAGCGTTTTTTACCCCCTCCCCCAAAATTTTGGCCCCCCCCCCCCCCCTCCCCCCCCCCGCCGCCACCCCCCCCCCCCCCCCCCCCCCCCATCGGCGGATGACCTGTTACATGTATGGTACTTTCCATTGTTGTAGTGTTCCCCATGGAATGATTGATTGTTGTGTAGGGCTAGATGTAGGGTTGGCCCTGCTGTGGCGTTGGTAGAATGATTGAGTATGGAGGGGTGTTAACTTTACTTGGGTTAGTTTCCACTCTTGAGCTCTCATTTAGCTCAGTTCAAGTATGATGGTGCTGAGTGGATTGCAAGTGTAGTGTGCAAATTTTGTAAGTTTTTGCAAGTGTAATGTGCAAATTTTGTAACTTTTTAAACCTGCTTTGTAACATAGACGTTATTGTAGTTAAATTGGAGATTTTGATTAGCTGAGTGGGAATATGATAGTGGCACTGGTAATCCATATGCAGTGTCATTCTAGGAGGCAATGTTTTGGCGCCACCACTGAACATGCAGATGGAGCGCACGATTTCATCATCTATCAGCCACTTTACGCCCTTTATGGTACTGGCACGATATAAGGTGCCGGTACCTATAGTAAGCCCCTGACGTTTGAGGACTGTTGTAGTACTATAATATATGGTGGCGGGATTCGTCCACTGTGACGGTACGGTACCACTTCATTCAAATTTCGTACCATATATGGTAGTCGTACCATAGGATGCATGTAGGATATATGGTACTGGTACCTGTGGTCATGGGTAGGGGTCCCATATATGGTGCTAGTACCATAAACAGCATAAGCTGCCTCATGGTGTAAGGCCTCTGTGGTAAACATGGAGGCCGTTGGGCTCTGTAAGCGGCCAGTGCTGATCGGAGCTTCAAGAAGCTAATAAAAGTTTCGGAAATCTCGGCAAAGTTCCACTTTGCCTCGCAAAGTGGCAGGGTGCTTAGTTTTTGGATTACGTACAGTCGAGCATAAAAGGATCGGAAACCTATTTAGGCCTAATGGTGCTTACAGTATGGCCAAGAAATAATCCTATAGTATGAGGGATTCTTCAAAAGCTTACCATAAATAATCTAACAAAACATTTAAGAGTAAAAAAATTTACGATTGCACTGTCTAATTTTTGAGTAAGAGTAAAGAAGGTGGCCTAAAAATTAAATCCGGCGTTCGGGTCCACCTTTCTGATTCTGTGGTAACAATTTAAAATTGGTGTTGAAATATAGCCGTTTTGTGAATTAACTTGAACGCCGGATTTAGTTTTAGGCCACCTTCTTTACTCTTACTTAAAAATTAGACAGTGCAATCGTAAATTTTTTTACTCTTAAATGTTTTGTTAGATTATTTATGGTAAGCTTTTGAAGAATCCCTCATACTATAGGATTATTTCTTGGCCATACTGTAAGCACCATTAGGCCTAAATAGGTTTCCGATCCTTTTATGCTCGACTGTACGTAATCCAAAAACTAAGCACCCTGCCACTTTGCGAGGCAAAGTGGAACTTTGCCGAGATATTTTGGTGTGTAATTTATGGGTCGTATTCTGCTTTTTGAAAATTAACGCCGGTCCCTAGTTTAAAATACACATCCAGCAGAAATGTGACACTAACGCGCAGGGGTGGCTCGCTGGCCGGCCAGCCTCCGCCGCCGCCGTAATTATGCGCCGCTATTGTTGCCGTAATTAGGCCTTCGATCGAGGCCTCAGGTGGTACCATATATGGTACCCTTTCGATCGAGGCCTCAGGTGGTACCATATATGGTACCGGTACCATATATGGTACCCTTTCGATCGAGGCCTCAGGTGGTACCAAATATGGTACCGGTACCATATATGGAAACGGTACCATCTTTCGATCGAGGCCTCAGGTGGTACCATATATGGTACCCTTTCGATCGAGGCCTCAGGCATACATGTAACAGGGGGTCTGGGGGGTCTGCCCCCCACCCGACTTAGGCCAGGCCCCCCCCCCCCGGATAGGGACCCCCCTCGAGACCGAGACGATTTGTCCGACCCCCCCTCCGATTTTTCCCATATATGGTACCACCTGAGGCCTCGATCGAAAGGGTACCATATATGGTACCCCTTATGATTTGATCGAAGGGGTACCATATATGGTACCTGTTACCATGTATGGTACCGGTTCCATATATGGTACCGTTTCCATATATGGTACCGGTACCATATATGGTACCACCTGAGGCCTCGATCGAAAGGGTACCATATATGGTACCGGTACCATATATGGTACCAGTACCATATAAGGAAGTGGCACCATATATGGTACCACTTGAAGGTGTACCGGTACCATATATGGTACCGTTTCCATATATGTGTACTGATACCATATATGTTGTTATTTCCCTGACTGTATAATAGTGTTCTTATATTCTACGGGTGTTAAAAAAGCAATGTTATTCTGTGTTTTTATATTCTTTGGGTGAGATAGCAATGTTATTATTCTATGTGTTCTAATATTCTCTGAGTGCCTGCTGACTCAAAGTGAAAATTACCTTGTTAAAATGGCGTTCTCCTCATTCTTTCATGCAGCAAGTATAATTACTGACCGGCCCATCAATAGAAGGCTCAGCCGACCGGCCCGATTAACATTACAATAGCGGCGCATAATTAGGGCTTGCCCGCCAGCGAGCCACCCCTGCGCGTTAGTGTCACATCCAGCAGAATAATAACAAAAGCAACTCCAAGCAAAAGCAAGCACTAGCAAGGGGAGGGCGTGGCCATTTGTCCGACGAGAGTGTAAGATTTAAGACGATTTTTTGTTAGTACCGATCTCCCAAATTTGGTGCACCTACTCTAGAAGGCATTTGTAGGATTGGTACTGGTAACAATGGCAGCTGCGAGTTCGTCTGCGTTGGGATCTTTGGTGGACGATAGTTGGGAGTTGGTCGATCCAACGCCTGACATTCACGCTCTCTTTCTGCAGTTCAACGACCAATTTTTCTGGGGCAAACTGGTCGCTTGCGAAGTGAGATGGAGCCCCAGAATGACTCTGTAAGCTTTTCATTCATTCATTTCAACATGAACTAGCTTCTCGAAGAACGCCCTGTGGGAAGGCAATGCAGCTAGAGTTTTCTGATTTGCAGGGTGCGTGTTGAAAAAATGAAAAGCGGTCAGACCAGACCCTCCACCATCTGCGGATGGCCTGTTACATGTGTGCTGATATGTTTACAGATGTGCAGGCCAGTGTCATTACGAAACTCGAGGGGGGTATTGTTCAGTCAGACTGAGTCAGCCTCTGCTGAAACTGCGACCCAGACGCGACCTGGTCGAAACGTTATTGGTAAATCAAGTTTCTTTCTTTCTTGCCTCAATCAACTGTGGTAACTTTCTAGCACGAAATGATACACGCCTATCTGTTCGTCACTCAGAACAACAGGGTATATTTTCCACTTTTTTACGGTCTGGGAAAGAAATAGAGATGTTTGGTTGTGATGCCATGTTTGTACCGCTGAAAACTCGGAAGAAGTGACATGTTGTAAACATGTCATTCGCCGAAAGGGAAATACATAACCTTGTGAGTGATGCTGGGGACTTGATTTTCTATGTGGTACCACTTGTAAGTTAGGAGTACATACAAACAAGACTCGAAAGAATTGATTAAAATTTGGTTTTAAGGACCACGACGGGCACGGTCCAGAGTTCCAGAAACACATGCACAGAATAAACGCAGCGACCGGTACTAGAATCAGCGTCTACCACTCGTTCCACGCAGAGGTGGCGGAGTACAAGAAACACTGGTGGAGGTGCCAGGGCCCTTGCAGGTACTCTCTCAACCAGACATGGGCTAGCATTTCGGCTGAGGGGGTGGGGTGGTAGAATTTTCAATTCCTGAGGGGGGTAGGCGCGCCTGAGGGGGGCTGAGGGGGTGGTAAGCCAAAAAGTCCGATTGTTTACTAATATCAAGGTTTCTTGGCTTATTTTTCATTAAAATATGTTAAAATAAGCTATTCTGAGCTCATTTACACCTAATCCAGGCATATTTTTATCATAATTCTCCATACAAAATTCTTCCAAAAAATTCCTGAGGGGGGTAGATCAGAGCCTGAGGGGGGCCAACCCCCCTTTGCCCATGTCTGCTCTCAACTCTCTTACTTCTCTTTCCACTGGCACGCCTTATTTATAAGGTGATGCAAAGGTATTATCAAGTTAGCTATTTGGTGGTTTGCTCAACTGTTACTTGCAGAGTGAGGGGTTTGTAAACCATTCGATGTGGTGTTTAATTGTCACTGCAATGTGCGTGAGATTTCTATCTATTTCAGAGAGCGTCCTCCGTATAGAGGCTGGGTGAAGAGAGCGATGAACCGAGCGCCCGGTCCCAACGACACCTGGTGGACGGAACATCAGCAGACCTGCGGTGGTCGATTCGTCAAAGTGAAGGAGCCTGAGAATTTTGGCGCTAAACAGACCAAAACCACTTCCAAACTCAAAACCATACAGCCGACGTCCAGCTCTACTCCCAATCTCAATTCCGGTAATAAATAACTACTTCTTACCTTCTTAGAGGGTGAAGCTGCTATGCATTAAGTAACAACGTGAGCTGGGCTTAAATCAAGTGTAATAATGTTTGGTGGAGAACTTTTAGTAGGTTTGGTCGGTCGGTAAAGCCACACATGGGCCGGGGAGCTGGAGGGGCCTTACGCACCTCTTACGGCTTACGGCCAATGCTCCCTCTGGCTGAAAATTTTCACGGTTTTTTTTAGGAAAATCGGTAGACCCTTCCCTTCCCTGACCAGCTCATACCGCTTCGTTCTTTCTCCGTCCATGCAGACATGAGCAAAAGGGGTCTGAGGGGTTAACCCCCTCTGGCTCTGACCTTTCCCCCTCAGGCCACTGCTACCCCTCAGAAATTTTTTGGAAGAGTTTTGTATAGAAGATTATGATAAAAGTATGCCTAGATTAGATGTAAATGAGCTCAGAATAGCTATTTTTAACCGATTTTAGCGAAAAATAAGCATAAAAACCTTGATTTTAGTAAAACAATCGGACTTTTTGACTTACCATCCCCTCAACCCCCCATCAGCCGCCGCCGCTACCCCCTCAAGGAAATTATAGGACACCTTCGTTGAATACCGGTACCATAAACATTCCAATAAGCATACATGTAACAGGAGGTTTGGGGGTCTTCCCCACACCCGATTTAGACCAGCCACCCAGATCGGACATCGAGACGATTTTTCTGGCAAGTAATTTTATGAGCAAATTTTTGGACAAAATTGCCAAATCGCCTAGAAACCATACATGGGCCGCGGGGGCTTAGGGTGGGGTTTACCCCCTCCCGGAGGGACAAAATTTTCCCTGATTTAGGGCAAAATAGGGGTTTTTTTATCTTTTTTCCGTAACCCCCGCGAGGTCTCCAGACCCCCTCCGAGTTTTCCGGCCTATGTATGTGTAAAGCAGCATTTTTAGCTGTATTTGAGCCCAAAATAGCGACTTTTAACGATTTCTAACCTAAAATTGCGATTTTTAGGCGTTTTTTGTGCCAAACCCCTTCTTAGAATTTGGGCTCGGACCCCCGGCCGCCGCCAGACCCCCTCGCCCTTCGGCGGATGACCTGTTGCAGGTATGCCGATAGCTGTCTGAGCGTTAGTTTAGAGTGGGTCGAATTAAGCAGACGTGGCTTTACTGTTGTGTTTGAGGCAAACCGAAAACGCTAGAAGCCTTCTTCGGCAAGGGCTACGTGTTGGGCGGAGTGACCAAAGGAGTGCGTTCGAAGAGTTCCGAACCGAACCCGGCCACCCAACTGCACTCCGAGACCAAAGAAGAGCGGGTCTGCTGTCCAGTCTGCTCACAATCTATCTCGCATTCTCTAATTAACTCGCATTTGGATTCCTGTCTTGCTCTGTGACCAGTATTGCCATTGTCAGTCGTTTCCATTTTGTATGGGCCAAATTTGAATTTATGACTCAATCTGCTTGCTCAACTGGTCCAAGCTGCTTTCCAACTTGGTCTTGTATTGATCTTTGAGCTGGAATTAAAATTTTATGACTAAGCTAAGTTGATGGCAAGATGTGGTGTCTGGGGCCTTCTCTAAACGTCGGCTAGTTAGTTGCTTTCAGTTTTGTTTTGACCGTGCCTAGCTTTAGCCATGGCATCAGTGCCGTTATGGCACTGTTTCTTCTGTTCTTTGCTTTGCTTTCTATTGCTTACTGTCTGCTCTACAGTTCCCGTTGCACATCCTACGTATTACGCCGTTTGTCTTGCTAGCAAATGTTAGAATTTTGCCCAATCCGTTCGTTTTGTTTCTGTAACAAAGTTCAGACCCAAAAATTTTACTAACGCAACTGTTGTCAGTGTTTTGAGCGATTTTTTAGTCTTGTTTCTTAGTTCCTAAGATTCATTCGTAGCCGTCGTATAGGCGCAGTTTCTAGTACTGCATCCCACATTTTGACAAGCCTTCAAACCTTTCCTCCTCAACCACATCATACTATATGGTCCTGTCTAGGCCGGTTTGCTGTTACTGGCTTGGTGTTTGCGCAGTGGCTGAACTGAAAGTGACAGTTTAGGCGTTTCTCTAAAATTATGTTCCATTAATCCTTTCGAAATTACACTAGTCCATTTGGAAAAGCGAACACAAATTACTAAGAATTAACAATTGTGTTCGCCGCAGGCCTGTTGGGTCGGTTTTTTTGTGATAAAAACCGGGTTTTTTTCCTACGGGCTCGAAAAAAAAACTAAAATGCGGAAAAACTCAGGCAAGTTTTTATAGGAAAAAGGAAATAGGCTCAATAACTGGTTAAATTCGCTTCATATGCTTTGAATTTGCGTTAACAGAAGCTGAACAAGCATTTTCATGGCATAACGTAGCTGTTTTTTGGCAAAAAATACCGGTACCATTTTCAGGCAACTTTTCTTATTGTATTTTTGTTGTTTTTAAATTCAAATTAAACTACTCTAAAAGATGAAATTAGTGCATTTTATAATACAACTCACGCTATTTCGCTGAATTCTGCAATAAAAAGCGATTGTTGAAATTTTTTTCTGTCATTTTATAAAATAACTTTAGGGAAAAAACGGAAAAAAACCCGGCTTGAGTTTTTTCCTGAAAACAAACAGCCCTGGTTCGCCTCTTTCCTATGATTGTCTTGCGTTCGCGTGTTGCCGTGTTTGAAATCTTAATGTCTACCTGTTCTTCAAGGTCTCTTGTAGTCTAAGGAAGGTTAATTGTCTCTGCACGAGAAAACGGGCCAAAAGTGATACCCTGGCGGGTCAAAAAAAATTCAAAATCGTTTTTGAAAGTTCTAATATCGATACTCTAGGACAGTTTTCGATGAAGAAAACGAATCTGGTATGCAAATTTTCCTAGCTAAATTTGTACTATAGTTATGGTTGGGGAAACCTTTTGAGCCAGACCAATTTATTTTTTCCGAATCAGTGAAATTAAATACTTTAAATTAGTCAAAACGGGGACGCTGAATCGCGTGGTGTACTTCGTTTCAACGAGAACCTTCGAAAAATGCGATTTTTCATGACTTGAAAATTTCAATCGAGCATATCTCAAAAACTAGGCAAATTCATTCCGAGCTGATTACAGTTGTAAACACTTCGTAACATAAGCTTTCGATCCATAAAAAAATATTGGGGGGTCATCGATGGTAGACGGCCACTTTATAGCCTCTGAAGTTTGGGTGTCAGTAAAATTCTGCCTATTTTTGACTTTTTCGGTTTTAACCAACTCCATTCAAATGACTGATGTTTCGTCTGATGGATTCCTTTTACAAAATGGCTTATACCGCTGAAGAGGGCTTGATTTTTAGATTAATTTGATGTATTTATGTCAAGCAATAGAGCTAGTATACCAGCAAAAAAAATAGTTTTCTGTTGTCAGATTCCAGAAACATCGGTAAATTTCTGTGCATAATACAAGCGTTTTTGCTAACATCTAGAAAATATGGGAATTCATTATTCTGTATTTGGTTGTGCATGCTGTGCTCAGGACGAAAAAATTAGACTACCAAAAGCCGACAGTGGAGAGGCAATGGCTCTACTGTCTTCTGCTGCAATGCCGAGTTTGTAGTCCAGACACCAGTGCAACTGAAGTACCAGTTAGCAAAGCACTTTGATAACCTTGATGCACGAGAGAAGTAGAGACTGGCTGCAACCTGTTCAAGTGGCATTGCGGCGATTCTAACAGTTGCAGCTCCAAACCAAGAACTCAATCTATTGCATCACATCTTGGAGTCAGAATACTTGCAAGATGTAGCCCACAGCAGCACACAATCGGTGTATTTGGAAGCCCTTTTTGTCGTTTTGCTTGTTTTTAGCTCAAAAATGCCATTTGGCTGGCAGCTTAAAATAGCGATTTTTAGCGTCCTCACTGAAAATAAAAACGTGCTAAAAACGCATTTCCATGCGTTTTGGAGCTTTTTGAAACTTTGGACCCTCCTCGACCCTGCCCATCTGAGGAAAAACACCTACCCCCTCCCCTCCCCCAGCTCGGCCCGAAGCTGTGACATGTATGCCAAACACTTAGCACAGACATTTTTACAACCGGCAGAAAGTTTATTTATATAGTCCAAACAGAGCCCCTATACATTTCAATCGAAATTGTGACGCCTACGAATGTGTTCTAACTAGAAAACTGTTTTGGCGGTTAGGAAACAAACTGGTTTTGTCCGTAAGATTGTTGCACTGCTGGGCCGGGTTTCCGATTTACAAACTATTCCTTGAGCTGAGCAAATAGACTTTTGTGTTATAATTTTTCTTGAGAAAATGAATTTGAACAGTGGCGAGAGCCCTGAAAATCAGACTTCTAGAAAAATAAGTCCACTATTTCGATGGCTTCAAACTAACAAGTTCTACTCAAGCACTCCAGTAGCTGGGTTTGCGTTAATCGATGCAGCCCAGTTTAAATGGGAGGTGGTGCTTTGGTACTTAGTTATGGTACTGTTCGGTCTGTTTGCCATTTTGGACATGAGAACCATCGTGGCTGACAATCTGAGTGAACCAACGGTTACCAAAACTGAAATCAAGGAAGCAGCAGTAGACAAGCTGAGTATGCCACACTTTCTTCTGAAGATTACAATACCTTCGCGATTTCTTCGGTTGGATTTCATTCATCACTATTCTACTGACAACAACCATAGTGTGGCAGACTTTTATAGACGAGGCTGGACGTGGACCGAATTTCAGAGTATGCAAAACTACGCTAAAATTGCTATGAACGATATTTTCAAGTCGGATGATAACTTTTTCGGACATTGGCCAATCAGCGCTACTGCTGAAATACTCACTTTGGTCAGTTACTGCCCTCATTTTGAGCATGAATAACTTGATTGTTCATTTAAACCCTTTTCTAAGGTTAGGGCCGTCCATAAACGACGTCGTTCCAAAATCCCGATTTTTCGGACCCCCTCCTCCCAAAATCGCCTTGCTTCGTTTCTTGGGGACCCCCTCCCCCTAAGCCGACGTCGTTTTCATTTTACGCCCCCCCCCCGATGAAAGTGCAGAACATACAACACTGTTATCTTGTTACCATACTGCGCAATCAATAGAATAAATCCCTGCAACCACTCTGGGAACCTTTTCTGTATGTAAAAACCTTTGTCAGGATGTACGCGAATTGAAACTAATATAAATCGAAGTTCTCTAAAATTCCGAAAAAAGCGACGTCGTGTTTTGCTAACCCCCTACCCTTCTTGGTGCGTCGTCTATCGTCGCATTTCAGCCGACCCCCCTCCACCCCTCCGGAACGACGTCGTTTATGGACGGCCCCATATTGAAAAGAAGCTTTATGTTTAGTTCGAGGATCACACTATACGACCGATTGCGTTCTACAAAAAGGTGACTGAGCAGATGAACAGGCTGAATTTAACCACAGAGCAGTTGTTCAACCAATTGACTGTGCAGTTGCTGAGGGTTTGTGGCATCAATATCTTGGATAAACACGCTCGCTCACTTATAAGTGACAACTCTGTCACAGTCCAACTGCTGAACGCTCAGTATTCTCGCAAACACATGTACATTGCGTTTGGAGTGCTGATGAATGTAAGAGTTCAAGACTTCTTCTCCCTAACCTTCTCCTTCTCCCATCAACTGAGCCAACCGATTTTCAATTTATCTGACAGCAGTCAAACGGTCAGCATGAGAATGGAGCTGTTCAACAATGACGACAGATTCGCCGCTGCAGTGGTTGGCGCCAGCTCAGTGGTTCGTCTACGGACAGCCCATGTCTTCCGTCACTCCAGGGAGCTGCAGCACAAGTGCAGGAGTGACAATTCCGACTTCAAAGTGTGTGAGAGCAAATGCTTTCATCAGACTTTCTACCAACTGTGTGGCTGCCACCCTGCATTAATTCTTGGCAATCTTCCAGTGGGCTGGAGTGGCGAACCCAAGAAAAATTTGTGTTCCTTCCAAGACCACTGGACTTACTTCGGGCGCTGTTTTGGAACGGACAACCAAACACTGGCCAAACGAGCCATGACTGACATTCTCAACACATGTCTCGATAAATGCAACCAGTCAATGGCGTGCAAACGTGTGTTCATTGAGATCAACTCGCATACTATAGCCTTGGGACAGCCGCTCTTCCCCTTCATCATTATGGTTATCAAAACAGTTAATGTACGTAAGTGCAGTAACAGGTCTATGTATCAGATAGAACTTTCAGAGTGGATCGTTTTTGGAATTCACTAAAGAGCGCCGCAATAGTTGGTCAGGATTTCTGGCTGAGGTGGGGGGAATCTTTGACTTTTGGATCGGTGGCTGCATGATTGCTCTTATACATTTGCTCATGTACCTGATCAAACAGTTCATCTATGCCTTCAATAAGAACACCAAGACTGGATCCGGGCTCAGACGCATGTTTGGACGGGTGACAGGAACCCTTGTGGTTCCAGCCGCCGTGGCATTGCAGACCTTAACTAATGTGCAGAATACATCGGATGGAAGTTTGAAAAATGCACTGAACAAAATTTCATCTGACGGAGGCAAAAAAGACACAGATAGCATAGTTCGAGAGCTGCTGGAAAAAGTGAATAGAATGGAGAGACAAAACGAAGAGAAGGAAGAAAGAGTGTCTGAACTGCAAGAAAAAATCAAACAACAAACGAAGGCAATCAGAAAACTGGAAATAGAAGCAACTGTCATGTCTAACTGGTTGAACAACGGATATGAACACTGACTCATGTTCTGTTGTTTCGGGTTCTGTGAATAAAAAGGATGTAATCTACAAACGTACAAGTGCATGTAGTATATAGTCGGTGTTTGAGTCAGGCAAACCTGTACTGAACTCCCTATGCACAAATTATGTACCTTGGGTTGGGTGAAACCAGGGATGTGAGGTGGGAAAAAAACACCGGAAAAAACTGTTTTTTTCCGAAAAAAACCGGTTTTTTTTCCTAAGGGTCGGAAAAAAACATAAATCGCGGAAAAAAAACTCAAGCTAAAAATAGCTAATTTACGTCATTTTTCGTTAAAAAAATGGACTTTTGCTATGTATAATAGGCCATACTGACTCAAAACTGTTAGAAAAACAACAAAAAAGACCAAATTTGGCATGAAAAAACAAAAATGCAAACTGCTGTAAGAAAATTTGCATATAGCGTTATTTATGGAACCTGTCAGGCACTGTTTCATGCCTGTTTCGTGATTTATATCAATGTAACACGTGTATTTCTGGTCTAACAAGACTGAGGAAGGCGCTAGAAAGCGTTAGGAATCATAAAACCAGCCTAGGATACTCAGAACTTGGGCTGGAGTTTTTTTCCGCGATTTAGGAAAAAAACCGGAAAAAAACCGGAAAAAAACTGGAAAAAAACAGGCCGAGGTTTTTTTCGGAAAAATATACAACCCTGGGTGAAACTAACATGCACCAACTATGAGCCCCCAACTCCGCCTAATATGAAAATTACAAGGGGTCAACGGCCAAATTTGGGGTACCTTTTTTGACCGAACACAAAAAACTCAATTTTCAACGTACAGCATTCGGTTTTTCTCTAAAAAATAGGTCGTATCACGCGCTATCGTTTGAGTTATACCACGCTTCTCTAGCTTGACGCAAGACTTGGAACACTGTTTTTTTACTTCCCCAGAAAGCACATTTCTGGCCGTAAAACGAATGTGCCCGGGACCCCAGGAAGTTTTTTCTCCATATGATAGGCTGTGAAGAGAGCTTCATTTTGATATGAAGTATTAGCTGGTTTGAGGAGGCAAAAGTTGAAAAATTTGGATTTGAAAGTGGACCCCGAGATTGACCTCATTAACATGCCTATTTCTGCGTATTATGTATGCGTACTGCATTGTAATCGGATTTTGTGTCTGAAAACACTGTTTCCAATTATAAATTTAAGTGATTATGTTTAATTGTCTCTGCACGAGAAAACGGGCCAACAGGCGGGTCAAAAGAAATTCAAAACCGTTTTTGAAAGTTCTAATATCGATATTCTAGGACAGTTTTCGATGCAGAAAACGAATCTGATATGCAAATTTTCCTAGCTAAATTTGTACTATAGTTATGGTTGGGGAAACCTTTTGAGCCAGACCAATTTATTTTTTCCGAATCAGTGAAATTAAATACTTTAAATTAGTCAAAACGGGGACGCTGAATCTCGTGGTGTACTTTGTTTCAACGAGAACCTTCGAAAAATGCGATTTTTCATGACTTGAAAATTTCAATCGAGCATATCTCAAAAACTAGGCAAATTCATTCCGAGCTGATTACAGTTGTAAACACTTCGTAACATAAGCTTTCGATCCATAAAAAAATATTGGGGGGTCATCGATGGTAGACGGCCACTTTATAGCCTCTGAAGTTTGGGTGTCAGTAAAATTCTGCCTATTTTTGACTTTTTCGGTTTTAACCAACTCCATTCAAATGACTGATGTTTCGTCTGATGGATTCCTTTTACAAAATGGCTTATACCGCTGAAGAGGGCTTGATTTTTAGATTAATTTGATGTATTTATGTCAAGCAATAGAGCTAGTATACCAGCAAAAAAAATAGTTTTCTGTTGTCAGATTCCAGAAACATCGGTAAATTTCTGTGCATAATACAAGCGTTTTTGCTAACATCTAGAAAATATGGGAATTCATTATTCTGTATTTGGTTGTGCATGCTGTGCTCAGGACGAAAAAATTAGACTACCAAAAGCCGACAGTGGAGAGGCAATGGCTCTACTGTCTTCTGCTGCAATGCCGAGTTTGTAGTCCAGACACCAGTGCAAATGAAGTACCAGTTAGCAAAGCACTTTGATAACCTTGATGCACGAGAGTAGAGACTGGCTGCAACCTGTCTGCCTTGTCTGCTTCAATGGTGTAGTGGTAGCAACTCTGTCTTCCATGCACCCAGCGTTAAACACATAGTAGCGGTTCGTCCCTGGTGATTGCCTCGCATGTGGCCCTTTATGGGTTCTTTACTGGTCTGTCCAGTGTTCATGTGCATTGTAATAAAGCTTTAACCTGTTCAAGTGGCATTGAGGGTATTCTAACAGTTGCAGCTCCAAACCAAGAACTCAATCTATGGCATCACATCTCGGAGTCAGAATACTTGCAAGACATAGCCCACAGCAGCAGAACCCTAAAGTGTGACAGTGGAGAGAGAATTGAAAAACCGAACTGCCTCCAAACAATGTCTACTACCCATCTATTCATGCTTTAGCAAGTTTACTGCTCTGAAATTTGCTACAAACATGCCCCTTTGAGCGAGTCCTCTACAAGGTTGTGACTGTATTTGCGGCTTCACTGCAGAAAAAAGTGTGACAGGGCTAGACAACACAACAACAGATGGGGCTGAAGCTTTGGACTGTTTGTTTACAATCCTGACACAGGTTGAACGTGAACGGCATGGTGGAAAAATCCGCGCAGTGAATGCAATTCAATGTAGGTTGAAACAGTTCAAACGGTACTTGAAACTTGACTTTCCTGCACATGTGCGTCAAGGAGGTTTACCTCAATTCTGATTCAAGCAAAATGGAAACGCAGATTATGTCGATTATTGTGGCCAGTGGAAGATCACGCAAAGAGATCTTGCAGCTCATACCAGGTTTGAGCAAATGACGATATCAAATAGCCCTCAAGAATACTGAAAAACAAGGCCCTGGTGTTCCTGTTGAGAAAACAGAGATCATTATGACCCGCTTGCCATAGATTGTTTGCCACTTTGCAGAATTTTTTGACCGTATCTTGATGTACAGCATGCAAAATCTGTTGGCGCCAATGAAAAATGTTGTCAAAAGAGTTTCAACATCTGTTAGCATGACATCAGCCTGCTCTAACATTTTCAGCTCCTCCCTCAGGCAGATCTTCAAGAAGTCCACGAATCTTCGATCTGGCAGCCAGGCTTTGCAACTTAGATTGTGAAAGATTTGTACTGTTTATAACATAAACATAATCTCTTTGTCATTGTTTGTGTGTTCTTTGTTACAATAAACTCTTCATTTGGTGCCGAGACATTCGTTTTTGTTGTGTTGTGTGCGCCAACCACTCTATCGTTCCTCAAGCCATCCAAACTCTACCAAGCCTATGTCTGCTCTCCCACCACTACCAGCACCACTACCACTCTCTACCACCACCACCACCACCCCTTACATGTGTCCACGCCACCTCTTCCACTGTCCAAGCACCACCAAACCCAAGTTCCATGCCCACAAGCCAACCAGTCCAGCGTACAAATGCCCACCCAGTTCTACGCCCATCCAAGCAGAGTGATGCCATTCGTTTCCGCCATTTGTTTCACAAGTCTCAAATCCATGAGTTCCATGTGTCCTTCAAGCAGAGCCCAAGCGAATACAGCCCCAGCAAATGCCATCTCTCCATTCCTTGTCTCTCCGTTTTTCCACTCTGGTGTGATGAAAGATTTGTACTGTTTATAACACACTCGTCTAATCTGTTTGTCATTATTTGTGTGTTCTTAGTTACAACAACGCTCTCTATGACACCGATTTTAGTAGATTCTGTCGGGGTAGGGTTTAGTGGCCGTATAACGACCGATCCCCACCCCTATCTGTCTGGTCTGTCTTGGGCTTGTATTGTGTTTTTGTTAACTGAATAAACTTACTTACTACTTACTTACAAAAACTCATCATTTGTGACCATGCTCACATACATCCACCAATTTTTATTCTTCTGAGTGCTCATCACTCAAAGCAAAAACTGCATAATGTGTCTTGCATGGGCCTCCTTGACGCACATGTGCAGCAAAGTCAAGTTTCAAGTACCGTTTGAACTGTTTCAACCCACGTTGAATTGCATTCACTGCGCGGATGTTTCCACCATGCTGTTCAACCTGTGTCAGGATTGTAAAGAAACAGTCGAAAGCTTCAGCCCCATCTGTTGTTGTGTTGTCTAGCCCTGTCACACTTTTTTCTGCAGTGAAGCAGCAAATACGATCACAAGCTTGTAGAGGACTCGCTCACAAGGTGCATGTTTGTAGCCAATCTCAGAGCAGCAAACTTGGTAAAGCATGAATAGATGGGTAGTGTAGTAGACACTGTTTGGAGGATTCTCTCTCCACTGTCACACTTTTAGGGTTCTGCTGCTGTGGGCTACATCTTGCAAGTATTCTGACTCCAAGATGTGATGCAATAGATTGAGTTCTTGGTTTGGAGCTGCAACTGTTAGAATCGCCGCAATGCCACTTGAACAGGTTGCAGCCAGTCTCTACTTCTCTCGTGCATCAAGGTTATCAAAGTGCTTTGCTAACTGGTACTTCAGTTGCACTGGTGTCTGGACTACAAACTCGGCATTGCAGCAGAAGACAGTAGAGCCATTGCCTCTCCACTGTCGGCTTTTGGTAGTCTAATTTTTTCGTCCTGAGCACAGCATGCACAACCAAATACAGAATAATGAATTCCCATATTTTCTAGATGTTAGCAAAAACGCTTGTATTATGCACAGAAATTTACCGATGTTTCTGGAATCTGACAACAGAAAACTATTTTTTTTGCTGGTATACTAGCTCTATTGCTTGACATAAATACATCAAATTAATCTAAAAATCAAGCCCTCTTCAGCGGTATAAGCCATTTTGTAAAAGGAATCCATCAGACGAAACATCAGTCATTTGAATGGAGTTGGTTAAAACCGAAAAAGTCAAAAATAGGCAGAATTTTACTGACACCCAAACTTCAGAGGCTATAAAGTGGCCGTCTACCATCGATGACCCCCCAATATTTTTTTATGGATCGAAAGCTTATGTTACGAAGTGTTTACAACTGTAATCAGCTCGGAATGAATTTGCCTAGTTTTTGAGATATGCTCGATTGAAATTTTCAAGTCATGAAAAATCGCATTTTTCGAAGGTTCTCGTTGAAACGAAGTACACCACGAGATTCAGCGTCCCCGTTTTGACTAATTTAAAGTATTTAATTTCACTGATTCGGAAAAAATAAATTGGTCTGGCTCAAAAGGTTTCCCCAACCATAACTATAGTACAAATTTAGCTAGGAAAATTTGCATATCAGATTCGTTTTCTGCATCGAAAACTGTCCTAGAATATCGATATTAGAACTTTCAAAAACGGTTTTGAATTTTTTTTGACCCGCCTGTTGGCCCGTTTTCTCGTGCAGAGACAATTAAGCTCAGCATGCCTTTTAAAAGTGCGTTTAAGAGCCAACGCACGTAAAAAGGGTAAAACGCCTGGAAGACATGTAAAGTAGCTATGTCAGGGATTTGGACCAAGTGGTGTTTTTTAGTTAGTATTAGAGTAGAAACGACCACGTGCGAGATGGTTTTTGCATATTCCCCCATACAGCAGAATTATGACATTTTTTGTGATTTTTGCTCCAAAAATGGTTTTTTGCCCATAACTTTCTAACCAGTGGTCCAAATTGAACCGCGAATACATCAAAAGATGTGTCTCTCTTTGTAGAATCTCCTGGTAAAATCTCAACTCCATTGCTTTTTCCGCTTTCGAATTATTCACGAAAAATCGGTCAAAAAGACCCCAACTTTGAGGTCATTTTTCTCGCTTGGAGGTGCCTACCTAGAAACGCCATCTGGTGGACATAACAGAGCAACACCTGTACTATAAGAATGTAAAAAAATTATCATGGGCATTTTTTATTTGCGCGAAAAAAATGAGCTCAAAATTTCGAAAAGTGCCAAGGCTATCTATAGAGTGTATCTACGTTTTGTCACTACGTAAGCAGATATGTTAAGTTTTTTGAAGCTGTTTACGGCTAGTTCAGCGAAAGGAAGTGACGTGAGTTTTTGTGTATGCTTCTTGTTGACGTTTTACATATTTCTGCGTGATGAACCATTCCTTAGGTACAGTATGCCCTTGGGCCGAAAGTTTCGGTCCGGCCGGTTTTCTTTCAGAAAAAGTTGGCTGCAAGAAAATAAGAAAGATTTGGGACAATTTTTTGGCTATTGTACATACTTTCTACATTTTTCGAATCTTACCAGGCGTATATTTTTTAAAAAAGGTTTATTACAACGCATATGAACACCGGACAGACCAGTAAAGAACCCATAAAGGGCCACATGCGAGGCAATCACCGGGGACGAACCCCTACTATGTGTCTAGGGCTGCGGGCATGGCAGACAGAGTTGCTACCAGTACACCACACACCACAGACGCAGAGATTTTTGACAAAATCATGGAAAACCTATACCCTGTACAGGCTAAGCTAGGTTTCGCTGCAGAATTGCGAGGGAAGCAGCGTGCATTTCACTTATGCATGACGCACTGATGCTCCGATTTTGATACATCGACACTACCCCCCCCACCAATTTGGAAGTACCAGCTTCAGTTCAGCACTGTGAACAAGTTTCAGGCTTCTACATTGATTGGGGATTAGGCTTGGGATGAAGTTTTAAACGTACCTTTAGGATCTATCTTTAGGAATTTTAGGATTTAGCCTCAGCTTAAATCAGGTAGGTTTTCGCTAATGGGGGATAGTGTACCACTATTGCCGAACGTTTTCTTACTTTTTAGCGAAAAACAGCAGCGCCGCTACTTCCATTTCATCTCTGAAAATTGGCTACCGTAGTAGATAGATAGTGTTTTCGTGTTGAGAAACTAAAGACTATGTCGAGTACGGTAGCTAGAACGAACGGATCTAAGAGAATCGAAAAATTTTGCACAAAACAGAAACCGAGTGGATTGTGAATGGCCTATAACTGAAAATCACGTAATTTGTGAAAATTGTTGCAAAAACACTACAAGCATATGGTATTCTTAACTGTACTATAGGCTAGAACATACATACATAGAAATCAGCTCTATCTTAACAACATTTTATATACAGGTCACCCGGGGCCTATCTGAAGGCAATGCCCAGCTAGGCGGGTCCGGAGCTGTGCCTACCTGGGTTGAGCCCAGCGGCAGTCAGCGCATATCTCTATTTACTGCTGCCATTAGATGGCGACTACGTGCCGCAAAGTAAAAAGTGTGTTGTACACAAAAAAGCACACTGAAGAAAAGAAACTGAGCTAACCCATTCGTTGGTCGGGTGCCAGGGTCAACTTTATAAAGCGATCACTAACAGAACAAAACTGGTAATTACGTACTATGATTGGATCTTGGCTAAAAGCTTGCACGAAGCAATAAGTCAAAATATTCGCTTAGGATACAGTGGGCAGGTATTGAGAAAGTACCTAATATCAGGTATCAGGTACAGGTATTTCAAAATACCCAATCAGGTACCAGGTATAGGTAGGTATTCACAAAAATACGAAACCTGTCGAGGCGATGGGAAGTAGTCGACACAAAGCCCAACCCAGGCCGTCGAAAGTCAGCAATGGCAAGTAGATAAATGGGGACCAAACCTTAGCTGTCTTGCACACACCGACAGCAAAAAGGGGAGGGTTGTTGTTAAGGAGGCTGCCGGACTTTGTGTCTCTTCCTGCTCTATAGCAGTTGGCTACTCCTAGTCCGAAAGGACAAAAAGTTACAACAACAACAACAACAAAAATACAGGTATCAGGTATTAGGTATCAGATATTTTGTTTAAAAAAGTTACAATCCAGATTTTAGCCGAAAAATCGCTAAAATACCAATTTAGGCTTGAAAGGCAACTAAAATCAGTTTAGTTAGGTCATTTTAGGATTTTTTCGTCATTAATCTGCATAAAATGCTAAAAACACGCTTTCAAAAATTATTGCTTGCTGAATAGCTTTGCACATCCATCTCTGTTGGTGTTGATCTTTGCCAGCCTGAGAAAAAGCTTCTTGTAAACCCTTTTTACCTGTCCCTCTACCTCTACTCAGTGGCTTACCCAGATTTTGCGAAGGAAGTGTAACCTTTTTTGAGATTTCTTTCTTGTTCGGTCAAGTTAAACAGAGGCGAGAACATTTTGAAAACTAATGTTCAAAATCTGTTTTAAAAAGCACTGAGTACAAAATTAGCAGAAATTAGCGTTTTTCGCAGACTGAAAATGCCTGGTTGGACCGTGGAAAACTTTGAAGATTTGGCTTTCCAACATGCTTTTTAATGAACAAATTTGTCTTAAACTACCATTTAATACCATTTGTTTGTATCTGATACCTCTACCTTTTTCAGACCAAAACTACCCAAAATCAGGTAGGTACAGTTCAAAAATACCCGATCAGGTATCAGATAGGTAACAGATGGGTATTGCAAATCTACCTGATAATCAGGTACAGGTACAGGTATACCTGATCCACAGTGGCTTAGGAAGTTTAGCAACGATTAGCGTACTGTACCGTGTTAGACTTCAAGCTCCCCCTTGTCAAGCGAAAGGAACCTGTCTGACCAGTTCTTCCAAAAAAGAAGCATTTACTGCACAATAGCAACGCACTGGATTCAATTCTTACTGAACAACTGTATTTCAGACCCTCAGACGCTCCCAGAAGCGCTATGTATGCTTTGATTAATGCGAAAATGTGAGGAAACCAATGCTCAATTTTGGCACTTTTCGAAACTTTGAGCTCAATTTTTTCGCGCAAATAAAAAATGCCCATGATAATTTTTTTACATTCTTATAGTACAGGTGTTGCTCTATTAGGTCCATCAGATGACGCCTCCAGGTAGGCACCTCCAAGCGAGAAAAATGACCTCAAATTTGGGGTCTTTTTGACCGATTTTTCGCGAATAATTCGAAAGCAGAAAAAGCAATGCAGTTGAAATTTTATCAAGAGATTCTGCAAAGAAAGACACATCTTTTGATGTATTCGCGGTTCAATTTGGACCACTAGTTAGAAAGTTATGGGCAAAAAACGATTTTTGGAGCAAAAATCACAAAAAATGTCATAATTCTGCTGTATGGGGGAATATGCAGAAACCATCTCGCATGTGGTCGTTTCTACTCTTATACTAACTAAAAAACACCACTTGGTCCAAATCCCTGACATAGCTACTTTACATGATTTTACCCTTTTTACGTGCATTGGCTCTTAAAAGCCTAATTTTTGAGATTTTCTCGTCTCGACCTACATACTTGGGCAAAGCCCGATCAAAATTTTACATTTTGTCTTTGCAAACTCTGCATTTTGTGACAATTTTTAGGATTACGCGACACAAATTTTACCTGAAAAATTGTTTCTTACTCCAAACAAGAATCAATGTTTCAGAAACCGAATAAGTCTAGAGCAGTAAGTTTTCTCCTAATAAATCGTTCGTCTGACTGAAACTCCATGAGACCCGCTGAAGACCATAATAATTTAGCTATTCCTTCTTCCTACCTCCACCGCAAATTCGGACGTTAGCGGTCAAAAGGCAAACCTCAAAGTACAGTTTGTTTGTGTATACACATACACAATTACCATACACAAAAATACACATTGTTTTTTCAATGTGTATACACATACACATACACATACACATACACAATGAAAATTCGGATACACATTACCATATACAAACGGTACTCAAAATGTGTATTTTTGTGTATGTGTATTTGATCACCAAAATTCGATAAAATTTCGGACAGAAACGTAAAATTTCTATGTCTTTTGCTGCCGTAATAAACAGTAGATATCCTCATAAAGCCTTCGAATGGCCTAAGTAACTCGATTTCAAAGCTATCCAAGGTTTCAAGCAGCAGACATTGAGAGATTTGATTTTCCTCGCATTTCTGACTGAAAATCTATCAAATATTTTGCATTTTCAATACACAAAAATACACATTGTTTTGTTGAATGTGTATACACAAATTACCACACACATTTGAGGGTAAATTTGTATAGACATACAGTACACATACACAAACGGAAAATCCAATACCAAACAACAGTACCTCAAAGTCATCGGAGTTGAGCAGTTCTAGAATTTCCTCATCGCTGGAGTTGACGTAGTTCAGGTAGGAGGTGTGAGCTCTGCGCTGAGGAGAGTTGAGTCTGTTGTTGAGGGTTGATGAGGTTCGGGTCTGGTGCCAACTCCGGTACAAGGTACTGCTGGCCATTGCCCAATTTGTCAGAATGATCGGTTAAGGAGCGAGCGATGATAATCGACCGGGCATTATAAAATGCGTGCTCGGTTGCTAGGCAACCCACTGCGCCCGTAAATAACCCGCTTTAAGCGTTAGATGTTCAGGTTAATCACATCGCCTCGTAATATACACTCTCTGGCCTGCTCGATTCTTTGCGGTTTAGTGAGCTTTTCAAGGCCAGTCACCGGTTAACATGTAGTGCGCAACAAGGAGTGTGGGGAGCTGTAGCCACCATATAGGGCCGAGTCCCTCGCCGACCGACCGCAACCCATCAGACGGTTTTTTACGATTTCCGTTCCGACTAAATTGACTGTAAAACCACGATTTTGCTTGCCTTAAATGCACACATGTAATAGGTCATCTGCCGAATGGGGAGGGGGGTTGGGCGGTCAGGCCCTGGCTGGGGGGTCTGAGCCCAAATTTTGCGAGGGGGTTCGGCAGTAAATAATTCGAGTAACAATCGTCCAAAATCGTTTTTTTTGCTGAAATACAGCTAAAAAGTGCTGTTTTACCGGTGATTTTGGCAATTTTTGTGTCTGAAATTGCAAAAAATCGGAAAAATTTGCTCAAAAACTTTCTTGCTAGAAAAATCGTCTCGGGGGTGTCCCCATCCGGTGGGTCTGGCCCAGCCATACAGTACATGTATGTAACAGGTCATCCGCCGATGGGGAGGGGGGTTGGGGGTCTGGCGCTGGTCTGAGCCAAATTTTTGGGAGGGGGTTGGGCACTAAAAAACGCTTCAACTTTTTCATCTGACAAAAATTTGCATTTTCTGTGCGATACACATGCACATAAATACACAAGAATACACATTATTTTTCTGAATGTGTAAACAGAAATAACCATACACATTTGCCAATGATTGTGTATGTACATACACATACACATTCTCAAAGTCCAATACCAAACAACAGTAAAGACTTTGCAGCTGACCACCAAAGGTCAATGAACCTACTAAAATGCGATAAATGCCTACTTTCATTTCAGTGTTATTGGTGTTCCGTCATAAACATTTACTCTTTCGTTACCACTTGGGCAACGGGCCCACAGATCGCCAGACATTGACATATTATGCGGCCCTAAAACACACTTCACTTACAGTATGTCTACTCTACTTATCTAGACTATACGCTGTGCTAACTGAACTGAATCAAGGTGAACAAAGTAACAAGAACATTAACAATTGGAGGCTTTGGTCTAGCACTCCGAATGCAGAGCGTGCGGTAGTCTACAAAGAGATCGGTTTCGCCATTTTCCGGCCGTAGCCGCAATTCTTCCCGCAAGTCAAAAGCTTTATAGCTTGGCGCGGCGTCAGATCACAACCAATGCCAACCAAGAAACCTTGGCGTCCATCTAATATGACCTTAAACCGGTTTAGTTTCCAAAATCGTTAAGATCAAAGCATTTCTGACGCTTTATGATTAGAGCGCGAACTGGTATTGAGTATTTGTTATTGATAAGGTATTGCGTGTATTGCGGTGTTTTCGAGGTATTGGGTATTGGGGTATTTGTACTCCAACAATACCCAAGACTAATGGGACCAATCAAAATCGAAAAAATTATGTTAGCCTGAAAAATTAATCTAGAAAAATCGAAAAGATTGATCGATGATTAGGTTTAGTAAGCTGTTTATACGTTAATCAACTAAAAGTAGTAGAATTTCTTATAATGTCCCGCTTTCTAAAGTAGTAAGGTTTCTAAAGTTTCTAAAAAAATTTCTTATCTAAAATAGAAAATGTGCCATTTCTAATGATACGGAATGCACCAGTACAGTACCACGTATACGTGCCCAGGGTTTATGGAGGTGGTACACCGTTTCCGGCCGAGTTAGGAAAACAATTAATCGAAAACAAGAAACGCGGTTGAACTACACATTATTGAGTACTAAAACTGTTAATTTATGCTAATTTTGCGCTCAGAATGGCTTTTAAACGCTTTGCTTTCTAAATGGCTATTTTAAAAATATTTTCTCGCCTTGGTTTTGCGGTGGCGTACTTCAAAATTTTAATCCCAGTACAAAAGACACTGCCTACATCACTGAAAGGTACCGGTTCACACTGAAATGCAATTTTTTGCTCAGCTATGCAAGTATTGGGTATTGGGGTATTGACTTTTTAGGTATTGTTCGCACTCTGTTTACGATATACTGCAGTGACTTTTACTATGCTGATTACTTATTTCGTGGTGTGAACACTCCCTCCGCTTGCTCCGTATTTCTTATCACAGACGCCTAATTTCATATTTCTTACTTCTTTCTTATTTTGTAGTGTAAACTGGCCCCGCATCTGAGCACAAATTAGCGTTTTTGCAATTTTAAACGTTTGCTAACTATTTCTTAGCAATTTATATAGTACCATTTTTGCGATCACTTCCTTCTGGCCTAACTCGCCAAACGATGTTGCACCAGAATTATAAAATTCTGGTGTGGTACATTACTTAATGTTACCGAATCTATACGCGATCTGGGTGTTCTTCTCGCAACCGACCATAGGCAAAACATTTCTTTCTCCCATCACTGTGCTCAAATTGCCAAAAAGGGGTTCGCCAGAGGAGCTATGATACGACGCAGCTTTGAATACAAAGACAAAAAGTTCTTGACCGATCTATTTAAGGTTTACGTTCGCCCAATTATGGAGTACGGCTCTGTTGTCTGGTCACCTTATCAAGTGAAGGACATAAACCAAATCGAGAGAGTGCAGCGCTCCTACACTCGCAAAATACCTGGTTGCGCAGCTCTAACTTATAAGGACCGTCTGAATGTACTGAGCTTAGAGTCGTTGCAACTTCGAAGGGTCATAGCAGACCTTGTCTATGTATACAAACTGATTCATGGATTGGTTGATCAAGACCCTAATCGGTTTTTCGAGCTTCCTAATCAGGTCCAATCCCATGCTCAAGCACGAACTAGGGGACACCCTCTCAAACTAATTCCTGTAAACCCGGGTGGGTCTGACTTTCGCTATCTAGACTGCAGGCAGAACTTTTTCAGTGTACGAATTTGTAAGATTTGGAACAACTTACCGACTGACCTAATTTTGCAGTCAACATTGACAGATTTTAAGAGGAACCTTGAACGTTACTTTAAAACACAGCCGCCTGAATGGCTCAAGGGTAAAGGCATCAGTGTCTGAATAGGCCCGCCTTTTCCTTCTCGTCAGCCTGTATAGAATGTGTGAACCGACTTTATGTACAATATGTATGCACTAAATACTACATTGATATCAGCTTTAAAACTAGTATTCCATCTAGTGTACTACATTCTTGTGTTTTTGGTTGTCACTTCTGTATCATACGATACTGTAGCATATCTGGCGAGTAAAGCGCAATAAATAAATACAGGGTGTGCCAAAAAAAACAACCCAGCAGATTTTTTGCTGTAGCAACCGCAAATCTCAACCGATTTCAATGAATCCTTTTTTAAATGAAAGATAAATAAATTCTTGAAAGATTGATGTAACGTTTATTAAGATAGCCTGCTTGGTTCCTGAGATATTCACTCTCAAAGTCAAAACCGTGATTTTGGCAGTGAACAAGAGGGATTTTTAATTATTCCGCTGCACTTCGTAATAAAACGGATTCCTGCTACTGCTGAGGGCTATTGGAGGCTTTACTGGTGACACACAAACTCGGTTCACTTCAACAGTAAAGTGTCATTAGTCCCCAGCAGTAGGAATCTGCTTTATTATGAAGTGCAACGGAATCGCTCTTGTTCTTTGCCAAACACTGTTTCGACTTTGTGGGCAAATATCTCAAGAACTAAGAAGTGAATGTCAATAAAAATTGCTCCAATCTTTGAAGAATTTATCAATCTTTCATTCAAAGAAGGAGTCATTCAAATCGGTCAAGATGCATGGTTGCAAAAGTAAAAAATCTGCTGGGTTGTGTTTATCACTCTTGTTCACTGCCAAAATCTCTGTTTTGATTTTGAGGGCAAATATCTCAGGAACTAAGCAGGCTATCTTAATAAGCGATTCATCAGTCTTTTAAGGATTTATTTATCTTTCATTTAAAAAAGGGTTCATTCAAATCGGTTGAGATTTGCGGTTGCTACAGCGAAAAATCTGCTGGGTTGTTTTTTTTTGGCACACCCTGTAAATAAATAAATTAATAACGCCTGGATAAATACAAATGTAGATAGACTTGATTCGCTGCGATAAACTATTTTTACACAGTCGGCAAGAACGGTTTTCTAAGTTTCACTGCTGCCTAATGCTTTCAACAATTGGTCCGCAAAAACCGTACGTAGCATATTCTGAAAGACAATTGGTTCCCTTCCAATACAATTTCGTTCAAATTTCCGCTCAAACCTTCAACCTGCGCATCAACGATTTTCCGGAATGACTGTTTCACAAGATTACTGTAGCCATTGTTCACTCAAAAAAATTAAAAAGAGTAAGAAAAAGAGAGAAACCAACGTGTAATAGAGGTAGGAAGAAGCCGTCTCGTTATAATAAGCGTCTGTTTATTCTAAAAAATCATGTGTGCCGTCTGAAAATGAGTCTGGTCTGGCGAAAAATCCAGCGCAGCAACAAAAAGGCGGCCAAATTTCGATTCACCGCCGCTCTGCGCGAACTGATGATAGAATGCAGCGAAAAGTGGCAGCCGTCCAAGATCTGCGTGGCCTGGACCCACCGGCGCCGGCGCTACGTCACCCGACCCTACCGCTGGGAACCCAGTCTCACTGACCCTCTCCGCGGTCTCATTGTATGGGCAGAAGCCCCCGCTGAGAATGCCGAAAATCTGGAAATGATTACTACTTTGTACAGAGACGGCAGAACCGACACCTTCGAAGATAAGGTAGATGATGTTATAAAACATTCCAATGTCGCAAAATAAGCAGAATTATTAGCTGAAAGTCCAACTAATTCTGTTATTTATACTATTCGGTATTATCCGGTATTATTTGCATACATGTAACGGGGGGTCTGCCCCCCCACCCGACTTAGGCCAGACCCCCCCCGGATGGGGACACCCCCCCCCCCGAGACGATTTCACCGACCCCCCTCCCCCTCCGATTTTTCTGGCAAGTAAATTTTCGAGCAAATTTTTGCAATTTTTTACAATTTCACACACAAAAATTGCCAAAATCGCCTGCAAAACAGCACTTTTTAGCTGTATTTCAGCCCAAATTAGCGATTTTTGGCAATTTTTAGCCAAAAAATTGCGATTTTTTCGATTTTTGAGCGTTTTTTAGTGCCCACCCCCCCCCCTCCCCAAAATTTTGGCTCAGACCCCCGGCCGGCGCCAGACCCCCAACCCCCTCCCCCATCGGCGGATGACCTGTTACATGTATGATTATTTGGTATAGAAAAATACCAAACCAAATACAAATATATCATTTCTCAAATAATACCGGATACCATTTGCATCCCAACCCCCGAGACGGTTTAGGTAATCCTACCGCAAAATATAAAGATGTTCTAAATCTACAGGGTGTCCCAATAATATGATGACATTTCTTTTTGCTGTCACTTCCGCAAATCTTGACCAAATAAGCTGAAATTGGTGTTAAAATTCTTGGAATTTTATGAGTTTAAGTTTGGTGCACCACGCTCCACCCAAGCTTGAGATAAAGCATTTGTGAAATTTGTTAGTTTCAAAGCCAATTGTTAGTGCGCTGAAAAAGAAAACTTTTTATTTTGCCTTCAAATGATCTAAAACTTGCTCAATACCTTCTAAAAAGTAGCGAATTTTATGTATCATACATGGAGAATGAGGATAACTTGAGCCAGTCATAAAACTCGATGATCAATTTTCGTGAACTGTTCATTAAAGAACCGACATTGTGGAAGTTTTTCATTTCCTCAGCACTGACTTAATCAAACTTGATGCATGAAATTCTGCTGTTTAGCAGATATTCAGCTAGTGACAGTTGATTTGATGAACATCTGCGTAAGTGGCAGGAAAATGAACCCCCTCCCTGGGCGAAAGAAACGCCTACCCTCTGACCATGTTGCGTGTAAGCGAGACGACGCTTTATGCAAATATCTTAAGGAGTGGACGTTCGTAGTAGAAGAAGTGACGAGCAAGGGCAAGCACAAGCCGATAGCTGCCGTTAGCCTCAACCTCCGTCTGTTCATTCACGAGATTCCGGGTACCCAGACCGAGGTCAAACTGAAGCTGCGACCGTTGTACGACCATGTTAGGTCGTCGGTCTTACAACTCATCCTCACTGCTTCCGTTCTGAAAGAGGGCGATGCTCTGTAAGCTGATCGGCTTCTTCTTTAAGCTGCTGCTGACAGCTTCTCCTGGCTCGGCAACTCGTTTCCCAGCTGGACTGGCTGTTAAATTCGGCTTAAAGTCTGAGCCGAGAGATAGCTGGCTGCGGTGGCGGCTGTGCACCGCTGTATGCAAATTTTTAGCGACGACGACATGCAAAGCGTGGCTAGTGTAATGTCGGTGCAGAACCAAGTGCCGACAACCACGCCAATCGCTGCCCCTTCTGCCGAAACGGACATTGCCGATTTGGCCGAGTTTGAAGAGTTCAGTGGCAGCAGTGGTTCCGGCTTTAGTTCAGGTGAGAGCGGTTTGCAAAACCGGTTTGTTGTCGATCTGATTTGGTTTGTCATTAGCAACAGTTGAAAGTTTTAGGCCTACTATTATTATACTTAGTAAGAAGATTTTAAAGAAGAAAATCTGTAACCTTACTCGGTTTGGCACAGCACAGCTTACATGTAATGGCCAATTTGGGCTTAAAAACAGCTGAAACTGCTGTTTTACAAGCGAGTTTGCCGTCTGAAATGTAAAAAAAATATTTGCCAGCAAAATCGGAGAGGGTTGCTTCGATGGGGGTGGTGCGTCCTAAGTCGTGCGTTGAGCAGGCCCCCCCTAGACCCCTCTATTACATGTGCATAATGGGCATACTTAACCGAAAGGTGACATGGGTTTTCTCAGTACTTACTGTAATTTTACTAGTACAGTCAGGCACTTAACGCCGTTTATTGTACCGACACCATACCGTAAACGGCGTAAAGTTTTGCAACCAGTCAGCTCCGATTTTACTATTTTTGTTTTACTTGCAGTTTTGCTAATTTTACTACTATTTTGCTGCAATTACAACCAGCATCATATCGAATTTAGCATCAATAATGCCAAGATTTTGTGAATAACTGATGTTGCCATACATGTAACAAAGGGGGTCTGCCCCCCACCCGACCTAGGCCAGACCCCGGATGGGGACCCCACCGTAAATGTTTGCGATTTTTTACAATTTCTGACACAAAAATTTCTGAAAATCGCCTGCGAAACAGCACTTCTTAGCTGTATTTTCAGCCCAAATTGGCGATTTCTAGCCAAAAAGTTGCGATTTTTTCGATTTTTGAGCGTTTTAGTTACACCCCCCCTCAAACTTTTGGCTCAGACCCACCCCACCGGCCGGCGCCATACCCCCAACCCCCTCCCCTTTCGGCGGATGACCTGTTACATGTATGGATGTTGCTCCAAATACTATCATTAGTTGCTAAATTTCATCATGAGACACAGTTCTCCTGAATCGTAGAGGCACAAAATTGTGAAATTTGACAGATAAATGTTGAACCACACATTTTTATTCCAAAATTGATCATGCATTTTGGCTGGAATTCTGCAAAAACTAGTAAAATTTACTGTTGACGACCTTTAGTAACTTGATTTTAATGCTACTTTGCTGTAGGCTCTTAGTTTTACTTTTTACTACTAGTAAAATAGAATTCCACTAGTATTACTAATTTTTTTTTACTATACTATAGTAGGTTTGATTTGAGCCAGGCCAAGGAAAAGGAAGATTACTAAAATCGTCTGCTCGCTTAAAACCTGCTGTCTTCTTAGGTACAGTTAAAAAATCGCTGGTTTTAGCAGTTTTCAAGCCTGAAATTCAAAAAAAATCGGTCAAAAATAGAGTTCCCGAAAAATCTGTGCCGATGGGGTGCAGAACTTGTTACTTGTACGAAGTGAAGGGTATCAGTGGAGAAGAGAAGAAAGAGTCTAATAAGTTTAGAGCAAACGTGCCGAGGCGGCGCACAAGATCTCAGAGGTGGTGGGGGACATAGAGAGGTGGAAGGAGGAGCATTCTCCGGACGATTTGGTCCACTTCCGCTCGCCGCCTGCTTCTAAGCCAGCCTCCAACCTCCTTCTCCTCCCTTCGCCACTGTCTCTTGCCCCAAAATAGCCGACGATCTGCAAAGTAAGTTCGATTACACTTATTATAATGCAAGTTTAGGGAGTCGGTAGACCGGATGGCTTCCCGTTGGTGTCCAAAACTTCCAGATGGCTAACTAAGAGAGCTGGAAATCGGTTTTCTTGAGACGTTTTGATAATCAATCTGGATTAGAGGTCTCTATTTGAAGCAAGCCAAAATTGATGCCAACCGATCGAAGCAAGCATAAAATGACAAAAAAACATTGCTTGTTGATAATTGAGCAACAGTACTGGAAACTAAAAATTCTTCTTTGGCAGCTTTAAATGTGATTTTTGACACTCTGCTGAAAAAAACGTGTTAAAAACAGTTCTAGTTTTTCGGAGCTTTTGAAATTTTGTATCCCCCTCTGGGCAAAACTCCCCTCAGCCCTGGACGGACAACCTCTCCTCTTGTTCCGACGGGACACATTACTGGATCCGGCATAAAAATTTTGTGGGCGCCGAATTGCGACAGTCGAAATTTGCCGAAAAGGCGTCCCCTGGCGCGGATTTCGGGAAAGAGTTTGCCGCCTGGTTAACAATTTGCAATCGGTCTTTTTCCGAAAAAAAGTTCAAAGTTTATGCAGATATTTGCCGCTTCTTTATAAACTTGTTTACTTTGATGATTTTCAGAAGGAGGAACTTCGTAAAAAAATTCTTTTGCGCAAAACTAGTATTTTCTAGTTGTCTGGCCATCAGGTGAACACGAAAAAACGAAAATTCGGGTTCAGTTTACTATAGGCAGCACTAAAAATCAACTGTAAACACTAAATTGACGCTTCGCTCGCTTCTTCGGATTTGACGTTGTTTCACTCTGGAAAATTGAATTTTTTTCACTCTTTTCGCATTCTGCGCAAGAACGACTAGAACGGAATCGCAGGTGAAATACCTCACTCTTCTATATGTGCGGTTTTGAGCGCTTTCAGATGATATCAGTCCTGTTTCATAACAAGTTGAAACCGTTTATCGCTTTAACAAAATGTTAATCCTGGAGCCAGTTCCGTACTTATCTAGATGATTTTGTCTATATTTCTTCATCGGCATTTGAGAGAACCGATACACTTTCTTTCAGCTTACAAAATTATATAGTTCATAATTTTTAAAAGTAAAAATGTAGCAACCAGCAGCTTATGCGCACTTATCGGCGGTTAGTGGCTACGAAACGTTGAGTATGCGCACTTATCGCCGGTGTCACTTTTTCGTCTTTTTTGCACAAAATAAATAAAGTTTTCAAATCGTAAAAAAAAATGAATTCTACTGGTTTTAAGTTAATTTTTTTTGTATATTTATTCATCTCTAACTTTTCTCTATCGACTAAAGCGTAATGTCAGCGGTTTTCTGCAATTTTAATTTTTTTTGCCTGGACCCACTACTGTTACATTTATGCATAAGTTCTAGCTAAAATGGGGCGTTGAGAAACTTTCTGACCTTGCAATAGAGTAGTGTGTTGTTTTGTTGAAACTAATAATAATTGATTAATAATATTGTTTTATTGTTTGAGAGGAGAGCCACGCACCCACGAGATAGAAACCTCAAGCCTTGGACACGGGTAGTTACGGTCGAAAACCTCTGGCTTCTCCCATTCTACACACGGCTATTATTGAGAGGTATGACGTCATGCATAGCTTTACCCTTACCCTCCGCACACTTTTTGATGCAAATCGGCTCATTTTACTACCACTTTGATGGTAAATCAGACCTACCCTTCTGTGCCAATTCATACCCCCTCCAGATTTTTGTAGGCCTTTGTGCATGGTTGGGATTTTTAAATGTGTGTGCAGAGCGGTGGGGAAAATGGCAGTTTACCGTAATATTTCGACTCTAATCTGGTCAGGAATGTTCTGGAACATTTTTGTTTGAATAGTAATATAAATAGAAATAAACCGAAACTTGACGCGCTGAGCTGAGAATGACTCTTATTTTAACGAAAAACACGCCAATAGAGGCTACATTTGTGCAAAATAACCGGCAATTTTCTCTTACCACTCTGATCTAACGCGTCTCAGATTGCTGAGTTCTTCCCTCTCCTCAGTCGAAATGCTGGTAGAAGTAGATAGTTTGTGTTGGGGGGCGAAACAATGTTTCACGTCGGAGACTTTTTGCGCTCCTACTGCCAGTGTTAATACTCTGTTGACTCGATGTTTTTCTACGTTCGTTATGTACTAGGGGCTTGGAGCGGTTACCTCCTGCTGGAAAGGCCAAACCCCCTCACCCCCACCGAGACGGGTTAAGGCCCCCGGACCCAAATGTACCAAAAATTACACAAAATTTTTATAGTCCAGCGCACAAAAAACAGC